>CM060380.1:32897257-32925257 GCA_030545235.1 Helianthus tuberosus
GAAAATAGTTTGTTGTGAGGGGGAGTTCTGATTGTTTATGCCAAGTGGATGGCGAAGTGAAGTGATTTGATATCAGTTGTCATTTTATTTGTACAGTTTGTTTTCAAATTTCTTTAATCCAAAAACATTTAAAAATTTGAAAAAGCCAAAAACATGATAAAATAAAAAATGAGTTTTGTTGTAAAAAGAGGAAATGATAGTAAATCAGTGGACGATCACAGCATGCTAAAGAAATGGAAAGTCAATATGTGATAAATGGTCTCACTGATGATGTGCCAGTAGGTTTTTACACATTTAGTAGATTGTGACGAGATATAAATCTAAATTTCAAACTTACTTATATCGTGGGGAACATCTCTCGGATATATGGGTAACCCCCGAAATCTTGTTTGAAAGGTCCCTCTTTCTGAGATACTAGGTCTTTATGCTCAGTGATATCTGGGGTATTATCCCGGGACTTCTGATTTTGCGGAAGCAATGGCCTAGTCCCTGTATAATACTTTCTGCTTGCTTGAAATATAGCGCCACCCTCAGCATAAAAAATGATGAAACATTGAAAAATGCTAATCATGTGCTGTTGAAGAAAAGATTCTCTAAAGGGAACACACCAAAAGTCAAAGCCGTCATCTCTCTGCTGAACGGAAGTTCTGACCTGAGCTCTCACGACCCTCGCAATTTAACCCCTTACAGATATCATCTGTGGTATACTCACCTGTAAGACTGAATATTGGGATCTGGATACGGGAGTATATTCTGAGGTGGGACACGCAAATAAGTTTAAGTTCTTAAAACATTAATCTCGTATCTCGAAACAGTTGAACTTTATGTGAAAATTTAAGTGGATCAGTATACTGACAATCTAAGTGAATCGTTTAGAACTTAAAATGTTTAAAGTTTAACGGTGTTGGTGATTTGTCTCAAAAACTGATATGATCTTCTTACACAAACTCACATAAATATTGTCTGTAAATATTTCCTTATTGCATTGCATGTTATTCAAAAATTCAAAAATATTTTTAGTGTGTTTTAGCATAAATTTTGAAAAATTTCAAAAAGATTTTCGACAACTGATGTTGGAGAGCTGATTTTCAAAATTCCAAGTGCTAAACATGATGACATTCAGTGAGGGGAGTCAGTTTGAAATATGAATAAGTTTTTGAATAGAAAAATGATTTTTTAAGTGATTAACATTGTAAAAACATTTATTGATTTGTGTTTACAAATGATAAGCAGAGAATAAATTTGTCAAATGTTAAAATTGTGAAATTTATTGTAAGGAAGAGTTTGTGCAGGTAGGCCAGGCTACGATCCCAGATTGTCAAAAGGGGGAGTCTGAAGATTGAAGAGTCAAGTTCAGATCCTGAAGTTCACGCATGCTGATGATGCTGGTGAACTTAAGGAATCAAGAGATCTGATCAAGAGAATGTAAGAGTCAGCTACAGATCTTGGGATGATAGTGAGATATAGCCAGATCGAGATTCTGGAAGAAAGAGAAGACAGAGATTGAAAATACTTTACATTGTTAGATACTTCGAGAGGACTGATAAAGACTGAAGATGCGAAGACTCGACACTGAAGACTCGTCAACATTCGAGGGGGAGCCTGTTGGTGCATGCGTTTGTCGACTTCGTCTTGTATCGAGTCTTGTTTGTATTTAGATAGATCAGGGCACGTTATTCGAGAAAAATGTCAAATATAGGGTGAGAGACAGTTTCATACGAAATTAGATTTGATAATTCCGTTTGAATCTGATTTCATTTGAACCTGGTTAAAACGGGATTAGAAGTCTATAAATAGGGTTGTCCTGATTTCGCTTGAAGGGAGTTCGGTAATTCCAGTTAGAGCCACGAAGTGCTGCCGAAGTGTCTACTCGCTGTAAAGCTTTGTCATATTAATTGATAGACAGTTTAAAGTGATATTCTTGCTGAATTGAACTCGATACGTCTGTTTCCGCCTTTCGTATTGAGAAAAACTCTTCTGATCGACTAGTTCGGGTCTGAACACGATCCTAAATTAGTCATTATCACATACGACTATTCCATCTTACGAATTCTATGTCGAAACTACTATTCGACTTCAATGTTGGTTAATTTGACTTTTGATAGTCAACTACCTTCAATCATATTATACTCACAAATAAGTTCAATCAACATCACGTTTAGAACCCAGATTATTCCATATTACACGTAGTTAGTCAAGTTAGCCAATTACACGTTTCTTTCATAATTTCATTATGTCAACATTCATTCGGGCATTTTGATGCGCGTGTGGTGTTATAGGTTTTTATGTATATTTTTAGCCCTTTTTACACGTTAGTCAAGTTTTAAATTTATAAAACACGATATTTTACTAACACCAAACACACATATGGGCAAGTGCACCCATCGTGAGCGTAGTATAGTGTTGGTAAGATACCGAGGTCGTCCAACGACACAAGAGCTTTTAATATCGGTTTATCCTCAACGTCTAATCAAATCAAAAGTTTAGAAAAATGTTTTAAACTAGAAAATAAAAACTAAAAATGCTGAAAATAAAAATAAAACAGATAGACAAGATGAATAACTTGGATCCGACTCGTGTTTAGTGTAACCTTTGATTACTTTCACACTTTTGCACTTTTTAAGAGATTATCTTAGTTATTGTTGTAGGCCCCTCTTTTGAAGGTGACGTTACCCTCAACCCAGTAGTTTGAGTCATCAAGGATACAATCCTAAAGGGTTGGATTATTGAAAGATAATTAATTAAGTTATTAATGCGTAATGTGGTAGGCCCCTCTTTTGAAGGTGACGTTACCCTCGGCTAAGTAGTCTGAGTCAGCAGAGATACAGTCCTAAATAGCCGGGTTAATGTTTTAATAGTATTTTACATATGAGGGGATCAAGGAGTTCGGACCCCCACCATCCAATACCAGTGGGTATTGAAGGAGGTCCTACTAAAGTTGACCCAGGTCCTTGCAGGATCTATACACTGAACAAGGCAAGACTCTTACCAAACCATTCCCTTAACCCCCGACCAGGTAGCCAACATATCTCCATATAGACCGTGGAGATATGAATGGTGTAAATCTTTTATTTTATATAGACAGTAAAATAACGCCAAGACACCACGGACAAATGATAAGGAAGATTCACCTTCAACATAAGAAACTTGTTATTAAAGTCATTAATACATAACCAAATAAAAAGTGCGAAAAGATTAAAAATAAAAAGTATTACAATAGACACTTGTCTTCACCAAGTAATGTAAGAGACTTAGGCAAACATGGCCTTTGATTGTCAAGAACTCTTACGATCAATCTTGGATCCCGAGACTACTACACACACTCTATGATGGATGATGGTGTGTAGTGGTGGTGGAGTGTGGGTGAAGTGTGAGAGAGGTGGTTTGCCAAGGGATGGTTTGCAAATGAGCCAAGCACCCCTATTTATAGCCTGCACAGAAGCCCGGACACGGCCCCGTGTCCATTGGGCACGGCCCCGTGTCCACCCATCTTCTCTTTCTTCATTAAATGCAGTTTGTCTGCATTAGTTGACCACGCCCCCGTGTCCGCTGGGCACGACCCCGTGTGCAGAAGCTTATCTGTACTATCAAGATTTTCCTAGATTCTGCGAATCTTAGAGTTGACCACAGCCCCGTGTCCGCTGGACACACCCCCGTGGTGGGTGATAGAAGCTTCTACGACTTTGTCTTTTCTGTAGACACTTGGGCACGCCACCGTGCTCATTGAGCACGGGGCGCGTTCAGCCTTCTGTTATCTTGTTTTTGCTTGGGAGGATGCTATCGAGGGGTCGGGCATGCCACGTTTATTCATTTTCTTGTATTTGTGTTAGATTTAGCTGTCTTTTTGCTTCTTTTGTTCATTTGAGCTCATTTAATCCTGAAAATACAAAAGGAAGACAAAAACACACTTTTTCCAACATTAGTACTAAAAAAGGGTTAGTTTTATGCCACATTTGATGTAATTTATATGTTGCATTTTGCACACATCAAATACCCCCACACTTGAATCTTTGATTGTCCTCAAGCAAAACTCATTATAATGTGGCTTTACACTCCCAACTGGAATGGGTAGAAGAGAAGGTTTTGGGCTTGTCATAGAGTGTCGGGATTTCCAAGATTCTTTATTAAGTTTTATTTTTATTTATTTACAATCCTATTCGTCATGATTTATTTAAAACGTTACATAAGAGAAATTATTTAATTGGGAATAACATGCCTCTTTAAAATTCCATTTATATACAAGTTCACATACCTCACGGGATATCACTCAACACTCAGCCGAAGATGTATTTTTGTGAAACACTCGAGAGCGGCATGGAACTTACTTCTACCATATGCTTGCTAAGCAATCAATCCTCCTCCTTTTTAACTATATACCTTTGTAAATATCAAGAGGACTTTGGGGAAGGGTTAGGCTTGGGTTAAAGGTAGGTGGTTGGGTTAGTGGTTAGTAGAAAAGGGCGAAAGGCGTAAAAAGCGTCAGTTTTCGTAAGAGTTTTTATTTTTGTAACTTTTTAGTTTGATGAAGCAATTCTTCAAACAAAGTTCTTTTTGATAAACTTGTTTGTTTATTTCTTTTGGCTTCATCATCATAGTTTTTTTTTTGATGGAATGTCATATGAAAAAACGAGCTTTTTACTAAAATAAAGGGTTTAAAATGAAAAAGGGTTTTGGTGGGTAAAAGGGTGTTTGTTTTGTGGGTTAAGAAATGAAAAGTTTTAGGCTCAAAGGGGTTAACTAGGGGGATTTTGGGTAGGTGGTAAAAAAAAGAAAAATAATGGTGTTGAAATAAAAAGGGTTAGTCCTAATGCCTCCATCATTTACTTACTCGGGTTTAAGTTGGTAAGGACCGGGAATGCATCGTCGTGGCGAGTTCTAGAGTTGTAAAAAACCAAGCGGCTATTCACACAAGAAACGAAAAATGAGCATTTAGTTTAAATATGTGTATTTGTATGCTCAATAAAAGCTCAAAACTCACTTTTTGTGGGAATGGGTTTTATGTGATAAAGTATATGTAATCAAATTTTAACTAGATTTGTCATGCCGTTTCATAATTTTCTTATGTTGGTTATTTTTATCACGACGCTATCGGTTGTAAATTTGTAAAAATATAACCTTTTTTTAGAACTTGAAATTCCCAAATTAAACCTAGACAAGTAAAAAAATGAAAAAAAATTGAAAAAATTTGGGGTGTTTAGCGGTTCCAATAGAGTTTTGTGTAAGGCTTGTAATTAGGACTTGCAAGATTCAAGGTTTTAGCATCCCCCCCCCCCCAATACTTAAATTACACATTGTCCTCAATGTATCCAAAAACAAGTTTTTAGATTGATTGAATGTGTAAAAAAGATGTGAAAAAGAAAACATTTATGTTACTGGGCGTCTGGACACGGCCCCGTGGTGTCCGGGCATGGCCCCGTGTTCAGATTGCCACTAACAGAAAACAAAATAAAGTAACAGAAGGCTGGACACGGGGGGTGTGTTTAGTGAGCACGCCCCGTGTCCAGGTACCTGAACTGGGCATTTTTCTGCAGATGGTTGAGCACGGGGCGTGTTGGATGAGCACGGCCCCGTGCTGAACTTGCTGTAATGAAGAAAAATTGTCGGGTGGCCCTGTTTTTGTGCATGGGGTGTTGGTTCAAGTTTCCCTTGGTATCCTTCACCATCCCGAGTGTGTTTTATCCATTACAACATCATCCAAACACCAAATTAATTAAAACCATCATTTATTCAAATAGAGAAAGTTACATAATAATCCTAATAAATTATAATTCTAGATAAATAGGTCAAAAGAAACACAAGAAGTCTAAACCAAGAAGTTCTAGCCAAAAGTTTATTATATTAGCAAAATTTCCGAAAAGATAATTCTCTCGGTTGGATGCGGCTCAAAAAAACTTCTTCCTCCGGATATGGGTTCCTCATACGTCGGCGAGTCATTCCTCTATCTCCCTTGGGAGAAGAAAGGCGGGCTCATTTGCATCAGTTTGAGGGGGTGCAACCTCCACCGGGACTTATTGCAAATCGTCAAGAGGAGGTTACGCGAGGATGTCATCCCATCCGGTGGGATTATTGACTCCAAGTGCTAGGTTCCAATCCTCTTCAGGGAGGATTGGCTCCATGGGAGGCGTCACAAGAATATTCAACCTCTGGTGCAAGAGGTTGATTTCTTGAAAACTGTTTTCCAACCCCACCGTAAGATAATTTATACAGTCTATGAGGACATCCTCTACAGATGTCATCTCATCAAGAGCTTCACGTAACGCCATCACGTAGAGTACGAGAGTTGCTTCGATTGAGGACCTCCGCTCTCTTCGACTGTTTCTGGAATGCGCTGACGAAGTTCCACTGTTTTGGCTTGACATTCTACGAAAACAAACTGAAAAGAGTTCATTTTAATGAAACAGTAAACTCGGACACGGCCCCGTGCTCAATGAGCACGGCCCCATGTTCGCCTTTCTGCAGGTTTTGGAACAAGGAATCTTGGAGTTTCAAATTATTTTTCCAACTTAAGAAGCGTTTTTTAGCAGAAATAACTTAAAACTATGTTGTAAAACTTATTTTTAACAAGATTCCTTACACAAAAACCTAACAACCATCACAATAAAGCTTGGAATCATGGTGACCTCAAGCTCTAATGGAGGTGTTGAGGTAAAAAATGAAGAAGAAGGGAATGGACAAGAGAGGAAAGGACAAGATGGTTGTTGAGAACCTTCTTTTAGAAAATACCTAGGATGGTATGTGTGAAGATCTCACCAAATCTCTGTCCCTAGAATGGTCCAAATGTGCAGGATTCTTGGCTGCATTTATAGAAAACGACAGCACGCTGTACACGGCCCCGTGTCGGCTGGACACGGCCCCGTGTGCAGGCAGGATCCTGACACATTTTGTCCGTATTCTGACAAAAAGTCAGAAAGGAATCTTTTGGTGGACACGGGGGCGTGCTGACCTGGACACGGCCCCGTGTCTAGAGGCTGTTTATGAAGTTCCGTCTATTTTTTAGGAATTTATCCGGATCGGGCGGTTCCTTATTGGATGGAACAACCCCAAAGTGCCTGAGATACCTTAATTGCTCTAGACTAAGACGAGAACGCAAGAGGTTTTCGGTGACGCCGATTCCTATGCTAAATGTAGGTGGACAAGTCCAACCCTTTCCCTGGCTCTCGTTAAAGAAGGTGTATGCCGAATCGCTCAGGTCTATGTATGCACCGAACGAAGTCGATGGGGAGTCATTCACGGCACAATCGACACAGGGACGACTATCGCTCAAGTCTTCGCTAGAGTTAGAGGTAATATCGGGAACAACGAAGTTGTTTTTATTCGAATGCGATCCCAACAATTCTTCTTGGGTATCGTCTTGAGATGGAAAGTCCAACTCAAGTTCTTTTAACCAATTAAGAATTAAATCGTCTAGTTGAAATAATTCATCAAGAAGCATTTCTCCTAGAAGATTCGGTTGAGAGCATTCGAGGGAGAGATAAGGATTATTTTTACTTTCGCCCCTCTTAAGGCTACAGGAAAACAATGGGTCTATATAATAGGGCTTATAATTTAGAAAATAACATTCTAAATCTTTATATGGGCCACCACATATTTGACACCACATACCATAAGAGTGCAGAAAGTAAAAAATATCAGTATCACTCATGTTTGTGTCAGAAATTACCAACCGTCGGGATCTTACGGTTCTGTTTTCAGTAACTGATACTTGGGCACGGGGCGTGTTGAGTGGGCACGACCCCGTGTTCAGCTACTGTCTGACTTAAAACAGGATTGCCAGTACCAAAGATTGGGCACGGGGCGTATTCAGCGGGCACGGCCCGTGCTAAGTTCTGTAGAAGCTGAAAATTTAAGAAAAATCCTAAAAAAAAATTAGAAAAATAAGAAAAACGATTAGGCCATTGATTCCTAACTTTCTTAAAATCCTTGTGTCCCCGGCAACGGTGCCAAAAACTTGATGCGCGTGTGGTGTTATAGGTTTTTATGTATATTTTTAGTCCTTTTTACACGTTAGTCAATTTTTAAATTTATAAAACACGATATTTTACTAACACCAAACACACATATGGGCAAGTGCACCCATCGTGAACGTAGTATAGTGTTGGTAAGATACCGAGGTCGTCCAAGGACACAAGAGCTTTTAATACCGGTTTATCCTCAACGTCTAATCAAATCAAAAGTTTAGAAAAATGTTTTAAACTAGAAAATAAAAACTAAAAATACTGAAAGTAAAAATAAAAATAAAACAGATAGACAAGATGAATCACTTGGATCCGACTCGTGTTTAGTGTAACCTTTGATTACTTTCACATTTTTGCACTTTTTAAGATATTATGTTAGTTATTGTAGTAGACCCCTCTTTTGAAGGTGACGTTACCCTCAACCAAGTAGTTTGAGTCAACAAGGATACAATCCTAAAGGGTTGGATTATTGAAAGATAATTAATTAAGTTATTAATGCGTAATGTGGTAGGCCCCTCTTCTGAAGGTGACGTTACCCTCGGCTAAGTAGTCTGAGTCAGCAGGGATACAGTCCTAAATAGCCGGGTTAATGTTTTAATAGTAGTTTACATATGATGGGATCAAGGAGTTCGGACCCGCGCCATCCAATACCAGTGGGTATTGAAGGAGGTCCTACTAAAGTTGACTCAGGTCCTTGCAGGATCTATACACTGAACAAGGCAAGACTCTTACCAAACCATTCCCTTAACCCCCGACCAGGTAGCCAACATATCTCCATATAGACCGTGGAGATATGAATGGTGTAAATCTTTTATTTTATATAGACAGTAAAATAACGCCAAGACACCACGGACAAATGAGAAGGAAGATTCACCTTCAACATAAGAAACTAGTTATTAAAGTCATTAATACATAACCAAATAAAAAGTGCGAAAAGATCAAAAATAAAAAGTATTACAATAGACACTTGTCTTCACCAAGTGATGTAAGAGACTTAGGCAAACATGGCCTTTGATTGTCAAGAACTCTTACGATCAATCTTGGATCCCGAGACTACTACACACACTCTATGATGGATTATGGATGATGGTGGTGGATGATGGTGTGTGGTGGTGGTGGTGGTGGTGGTGGTGGTGGTGGTGGAGTGTGGGTGAAGTGTGAGAGAGGTGGTTTGCCAAGGGATGGTTTGCAAATGAGCCAAGCACCCCTATTTATAGCCTGCACAGAAGCCCGGACACGGCCCCGTGTCCACACATCTTCTCTTTCTTCATTAAATGCAGTTTGTCTGCATTAGTTGACCATGCCCCCGTGTACGCTAGGCACGACCCCGTGTGCAGAAGCGTATCTGTAGTATCAAGTTTTTCCTAGATTCTGCGAATCGTATAGTTGACCACGGCCCCGTGTCCGCTGGACACGCCCCACTGGTGGGTGATAGAATCTTCTACAACTTTGTCTTTTCTGCAGACATTTGGGCACTCCCCCGTGCTCATTGAGCATAGGGCGTGTTCAGCCTTCTGTTCTCTTGTTTTTGCTTGGGAGGATGCTGTCGAGGGATCGGACATGCCACGTTTATTCCTTTTCTTGTATTTGTGTTAGATTTAGCTGCCTTTTTGCTTCTTTTGTTCATTTGAGCTCATTTAATCCTGAAAATACAAAAGGAAGACAAAAACACACTTTTTTCAACATTAGTACTAAAAAAGGGTTAGTTTTATGCCACATTTGATGTAATTTATATGTTGCATTTTGCACACTATCACATTTTAACAAAAACCTTGCGGGCAAGATTCTTATACATCTTTTATCTAATTTATCACTAACTTTTAACCAAGTTTTTAATTATCAAAATTAAGCCCTTTGTCTAATGTTCATGAACAATATCAAGAACTTGGATCATAACACCAGTTTTCTCACAATTTAACATACATCATCATATGTTCATCACCATAATATATAACCCACTTAGCACACATATGGGTAATAATCAAATCTCTAGTTTTTAACACTAATTCTTCAAGTTTTCAACTAGGGTTTGTTTCTAAACATGAATTTCATCACAACAATGCTCATAGATTCATCATTCACTCCAGAATTTCGATTATGATTGTTCATCAAGATTTCAAAGTATCACCAAATAGCAAAATTCAACATACCTTGTGATCCTCGTGACTAGGTGATCATTTTTATGTGTTCATGCAGTAATTTGAGTCTTGATTCGAGCTTCAATTTAGTCATTTAGTGTGAACTAGGGTTTTGCTCCTTGGAGCACCCTCCTGGTCGATTAGAACATGCACACACTGTGTGTGTGTATTTTTTTATTGTTTTATTAAATAACTTTTTAAGTTATCCCACATTGGCCCCTTTTGTTTGGTTAATTATTAAGTAGGCACAGCCTATTTATTTCCAATAATATTTCATCTAGTTAACTGGGTTAAACATTCCTAGTTAACTTAGTGGGTTCGAGTAGATTATAACTCGTTTTATTTTAAGTCCCGTGAACTCGGGCTTTTTATAAATCTTGAGAATAATCAAGATTATTCTGAAGAAATTGCAAAAAGTCACATGTCTTTGTTGGGGACTGTTTTAGAGTCATATGGTAGTTTAGTTGCAGGTCGGATCGGGAATCCAATGCTTACAAAAGAGGATTACGATCAGATTGACGCTGAAGAAATGGAATTGATGGACATTAAGTGGTGTTTGGCAAGTGTGTTGAGGAGAGCTGAGAAGTTCAAACAGATCACATGAAGAGATGATTTCCGTGATGCATGTGTTTCTAATTTAGGTTTTGATAAATCTAAAGTTACTTGTTTTCGTTGCAGGGAAAAAGGACACTTCAAGAGGGAGTGCACTAATCGCGAAGCAAGTGGAGCTCAAAATCCGTTTAACAACAATGATTACTATCGAAAATCGATTTATCATCAAGTTGCTCAACAACCACATCAACAACAACTGCAAACTGCTCATGGCAGGAAGGAGATTGAAGAATCATCAAAGAGAGCATGTTTGGTGAATCAAGATGATCAAAAATCTTCAACAGGTTTCAGTTGGGACAAATATATTTCTGCTGACAACAAAGCATGTCTGATCAATCAAGATGATGAAAAGTTACCAGAAGGCTTTAGTTAGGAAAATTTCAGTTGGGATAATGTAACACCCCGAAAACGGGTTTGGTAATCAAACTCCGTTAATACTAAAAGACGGGTAAAGCACCGTTAGCAGTAAAAATAACCCGGTAAATATTTGGATTTAAATAAGAAATCCTAATAACTAAATACAAGCGAATCAAAGAATTAAGGAATTGAGTTTATAAGAGCCCGAGTCAACGGGAATTAAAATAAAACGGGTTTTAACTCCCGGAACCCACTAAGTTAACTAGGTAAAATTAACCTAGTTAGTAGTGGGTAATTAAATAATAAACTATGAGTTATAGTTTCATTTATGAATCTCTAAACTTGAGGGACTAAACATGGGCAACTAGAAAAGTGTTTTATTAAAACACTTATATAAAAAAAAAGAAATAAAAAACACACACACATGTGTGTACGTATGCGACCAGGAGAAGCTCCATGGGAGCTCAAACCCTAACTTCAACAAATCAACAAAATTGAAGGTCAAATCTAGCCCGAATCGGATGCATGAACACGTATTAATGATCACCTAGTCGTGGGGATCACAAGGTATGTTGAATTTTATGATTTAGTGATACTTTGAGATTATGATGAACAATCATAATCGAAATTCTGAAATCAATGTTGAATCTATGAGTGCTATTATGATGAAATCTTCGTTTAGAAACAAACCCTAGTTGAAAAACTTGATGAATTGGTGTCAATACTAGGGGTTTGATAATTACCCTATTATGTACTAAGTGGGTTTATTGACAATATGATGAACACTCGGATTAGAGTGTTAAATTGATGAATATTGATTGTTATGATATAAGTTCTTGATGTAGTTCATGAACACTAGACATAGAGGTTAGATTTTAATGTAAATCTTGGTGAAAATAACTAGTTATGAACTAGTTAGTAAATATGTAAAATTATGCACATTAGGTGTTTGTTAAAATGCCTAAATGAGAACTAAAGTGTTGAAATTTAGAGTGAAAACGCGTATTTGAATGATATGGCAATTACATGTGATATGAAGTGATAAGGGTTCTAAATAGTATGTTGATTTAGACTTAATGTTGTAAACCATGTGATTTAAAGTAGTTAACTTTGATAAACTAAGTTAACTAAGCATGAAGTCGAACAGTAGCTTCGACATAGAAAATAAGTGAGGTGGAATAGTCGTGATTGTAAATGACTAATTTAACCGCCTTGTAAATGATTGACAATAGTTTGACGCGTAACAAGCTAGGTGAAAGCTTGGAGGAGGGAGCGGGTCAAACAGAGCAAGTACGGAAAGAAAAGCGCGGCGTGGATGCGAGGTAAGTGTAATTTACACACTTATGTAGTATACTCGTTTATTCGATACGTTGTAAACGGGATAACGATAATATTGGAAATATGGATTTTCGTTAAGATTACCTTGTAGTGTAATCTAATAATGAGGGAAAAAGGGCAAAAATGGAAATTGGTCAAGTGTCGACTAATGTAAATCAAGGTTAAAAGGATACCCATAGCGTAAGCCGAAATGGGTTGAATTTGTAAGAAAAGAGTTTAAAAGAAAAAGGGAATGGTAATAAAATCCGGGATAGGATGGATGTATGAATTGGAAATCAAAAACGATGTTTTTGATTAAATAGATAACGTTGGGCATATAGTCCAAACGGGTCGAATGGTGGTGATAACACCATTTGACAATATCGACTAATGTGGTTGTCAAGTCTTATGTTAACAGGACCGATTAGCAAATCGGATAATTGCGTCACCATTGATTGTGTGATAATGAAAACGAGGTATAAATCGGGTCTACTTGTTGATCCGGGCCAGGTACGCATAATTATTTTGTAGTTAAAAGTGCTATTTTGGTCGAATAATTGGAGAGAGAGTCCTTCGTCGTAAAAGGACCAAAATTGACCAAAACGCCCTTGTAGGCTAAATTGAACAAACAACCCTTAGAGGTTCTTTGGAAACGAGTTTCATGATTAAATATATACTTAGAATAAGTGTAGAAGTTGAAAGATGTAATACGTTAGTCAAATAGCTCTATTTGAGTCTTGCCGTAAAATAACAATCCGAAGGGTAAAACTCGGAACATATAGATATCCACATTTAAATCCAACACACAAAGAGTTGTAGTTGAAGATTACCTGATAAGAAATGTAGGAATAAGATACTAGAAAGGAATGAAAGCGGTCTCAAGCTTTAAAGTGCTTAAAATACCCTTAACAGGTCAGAATAAGCATACGATCAAAAACGGGTTTAAATTGTGTAATAAACCTGTGATTAGAACCTAAAGTGGTAGATAACATTAATTTGAAGAAGTGTATGTGATATAAGGATCAAACAAATATGTTTGTTTGATAAAATGCATAAACGGGTTAAAATTTGGTAAAAAGGTAACGAGTCGAAGGCTTAGAAGTCTCAAAATTTATTATGTTGCATGTTGGATTTTAACTCCATATGATGGCGAATTAAATTACGGACGCGTAGGAAAAAGAATCGGGTAAAACGGATTAAAAACGAGAGAGTTATGCTCGTTTCCGTGAAATCGGGTCATGCTGAGAATATGCAGCAACAGTTTAAAGACTTTCTGCCAAAATGGGGGCTAGGTGGGGCGTCTAGCCCCTAGGCGTGACGCCTAGCCCCCCCTGATCCTGAAAAACGTTTAATTTTGTTTGTTTGACCCATATAACTTGTTTAAACTTGTTATTTAACTATCAAAACTAACTTTTAAGTTGGTTTTGATCATAGGTGATTGCCAAGAGTGGCCGGATGAAGATCAAGCTCGAAGAAGAACCGAACACGATAAAGTTAAAAGCTTTCGCGCAGCGTTTCGTCGTATCTTTTAAACGACGAATTCAATTACATTAAGTTGTTCTAAACTTTTAAATTGTAAAAGTTTTAGTAAAAACTCGTATTGACATACTTACGTGGAATCGTATAAACATGCATTTTTACGAATCTTATATAAAATATTGTGTTAAATAAGCAAGGGTGTTACAAGTTGGTATCAGAGCCCTGTTTTAAGAGATTCAAGTATGGTGGAGAAAACCATGCTTAGACTTAAACCTTATGCTCTTAATAAAGATTGGTGTTCGGTTCGAGGCTTGATCGCAAATCCGGTAAGTACATGTATATCAATGGTTTAGTATGATTAAAGTGTTGAGAACAACACATATGGTTATCGTGTAATACACGTTACACCAATAAAAACGATATAGAATAGATATAGTCAACGAAATTACACGTGTTGATGCGTATAGTAGAAAAGCCTTGTATTATAATACAGGCATCCCTTAATGTCGAAATTACTAACTGTTGTATATGTTTTAGTTGAAGGACACTCGCATATGAAGATAGCGAGAGTTTAACAAATCGCAGATTTGACAGAGGAACGGTCCAAAGTGTATGCTCATCAAGGACCTAAATCGCGTAGCGGTCGCGAACAAGGCTAATGGTAAGAGAAGCCTGTTAGGGCAAGCATTACCAGGTGCACATTTTAAATATAATTGCACAAATAGTAATATGCAACAAATATGTAGAAATTGAAAGTTGCATATGTAGATTAAAAACTTGGAAAAACCCGAATAGAAAATGTATTCGGGATATTGTTTCCAAGAGAAACAAATAGAGGCATTACTTACATAGGGCGTGATGTGAAACCTATAAAAAGGTCATGCGTGTCATGTGTTAACCGCTTACTCTGGCCAAGTAAGTAGTGGCATATGATACCATGAACTTCTTATAGCGGACACATTTACATCCGATGTAGTAAGGACGAGGTGAATGGGACAAATTAAAAAGTACCCAAATGAAACAAATGAACAAAATAGTTGAAAATAATGTAAACGCACAGCCGGGTGACGGAAGCGTATTACATTAGGATAATGAGCCCGATAGAAGGGACAAGGATTAATGTAAATGATGATATAAATGAATGATCAAAAGAAAAATTCATGAAAATAAGTCATCTTGGACGAAAGGGCCATGGTGAACAAAACGGGCAAGTAAAACCAAAGTATAGATGACCGCCGGGTGATAAAAACAAAGGTGTTGCCCACACGAAAAAGATAATCAAGGTTGTTAACTTTAGTCGTAGTAAAGCAAGGATAATGATGATAATCGTCACTCATAATTAATGAGGCCGCCAATGGTGGTCACGTAAAGAATAAAAGACATGGTCGAATAAAAGCGACGGATTTCGCTAAGATGACCAAGTAAATCGAAACAAAGTCTTAATGCATACCGGAAGGGGGTGCAATGATAACGATTTCAGGAAAACACCCGGTTGATGGGTAAGGAATTAAACGCATGCGTAGACTGAGAAACAGGAACGCGAAATAGAAAGTCAAAAGACTCGGAATATGAGTCATGACTAAAAGATGACAAGAATTGTCGCAAACATAAATTTTGGTAATTACGTTCAACCATTTCAAAGTTGGACGGGTCAAATAAAGAATGAAATTTGACATTCATAAGTGATGAAAATTCACCCAAAATGAGTCAAACGAGTCAATTAAGGAATAACACTTAATATAATAGGAAAACGCAAACCGGTGAAACCGGAAAGCTAAAAACAATAAGATAGAAGGACCCGGGTAATGGGTTGTAAAGGAGTATAAGTATGAACGGGTAACGGTAAGCGTAGGACAAACCGACGTGTAAATGACGTTAGAAGTCGTAAAGTGGGAAAAGATAGTCCGAAAGTAAACAAATGAAACCTTAGACTACGGTCAAGGTCAACTAAAGTTCAAAAGCAAAATTAATTGATTCCAAACATAACAAAGGATGCTTTAAAGCTATATATGTATAAATAGACAATTGAATAAAGACTAGAATAAAAGATGATCTACGGGATCATCATAACCTACGGGATATTAATTAGTGTAAAGGTCTACGGGGCCAAAATGACCCACGGGTCATGAATTGAAGCAAAGGGATCATAAGGGCCTCATCTTAAAGAGATGAAAGCTTAAGGAAATAGCCTATGAGGTTAAGTGAAGGAACCTACAGGTCAATAGTGTAAGGCGAGGGAACTTGTTACGATTCCCCGCGTAAAACGAGAACGGAAAACAATAAATTATGGGTTGTCAATTTCCTTGATATGAGTAATTGACATAGTTAAAGAGAAAAACGTTAGACTAAAATTCAGTTTTAGTAAGAAATAACATTTTTACAAATATAAATTCTGATAGGAAATTGAATAGTAAGCATGAAATATTCAACTCTTGACGCTGATAGGCGCAAGACGATATATTCGAAAAGTGATCTTTTCGAAAATGAAAGGTAGATATATAAATTAAACATGATGCGACACGATCACGGTTAAGAAATGTAATGTGAAGTAGAATCGCATTATAACCAAGCGAGCGGTAAAAAGTAACTGGACTAATAAGTCTAGTTAGTGAGACCGGTGAAGGTCAGCAATTCAAATCGAGAAATTTGGTTTGCTCGTAAGCGGAGGATTCAGAGTAACTGAACCGAATAAATGAATTTGAAAACAAAAGAAATAGTTGCTAAAAGAGAAAGATTTCACTAAATACCTTTAAACGGGTCAAGGTAACGGATTCACAAAGAGTTCGATAATATATAAAAGCGATGGATATCGCTAAGTTAACTAAACTAGTAGAAATAACAGAATTACGTTATTTCAAGTTACATTGTGTCGTATGAGGTACGTAGATGTTCTGTAACCAAAAAGATATTACCATAAGTTTTCTGGTAATACTAACAATTGGTTAAAGTATGAGTAATGCTTAAAAGATTACTCAGGTCAAACGCATTGAGTTTAGAACTCGATGAACTATGTAAGAAAGGTTTCGAGGACGAAACCTCTTTAAGGGGGGTAGACTTGTAACACCCCGAAAACGGGTTTGGTAATCAAACTCCGTTAATACTAAAAGACGGGTAAAGTACCGTTAGCAGTAAAAATAACCCGGTAAATATTTGGATTTAAATAAGAAATCCTAATAACTAAATACAAGCGGATCAAAGAATTAAGGAATTGAGTTTATAAGAGCCCGAGTCAACGGGAATTAAAATAAAACGGGTTTTAACTCCCGGAACCCACTAAGTTAACTAGGTAAAATTAACTTAGTTAGTAGTGGGTAATTAAATAATAAACTATGAGTTATAGTTGCATTTATGAATCTCTAAACTTGAGGGACTAAACATGGGCAACTAGAAAAGTGTTTTATTAAAACACTTATATAAAAAAAAAAGAAATCAAAAACACACACATGTGTGTGTACGTATACGACCAGGAGAAGCTCCATGGGAGCTCAAACCCTAACTTCAACAAATCAACAAAATTGAAGGTCAAATCTAGCCCGAATCGGATGCATGGACACATATTAATGATCACCTAGTCGTGGGGATCACAAGGTATGTTGAATTTTATGATTTAGTGATACTTTGAGATTATGATGAACAATCATAATCGAAATTCTGAAATCAATGTTGAATCTATGAGTGTTATTATGATGAAATCTTCGTTTAGAAACAAACCCTAGTTGAAAAACTTGATGAATTGGTGTCAATACTAGGGGTTTGATAATTACCCTATTATGTACTAAGTGGGTTTATTGACAATATGATGAACACTCGGATTAGAGTGTTAAATTGATGAATATTGATTGTTATGATATAAGTTCTTGATGTAGTTCATGAACACTAGACATAGAAGTTAGATTTTAATGTAAATCTTGGTGAAAATAATTAGTTATGAACTAGTTAGTAAATATGTAAAATTATGCACATTAGGTGTTTGTTAAAATGCCTAAATGAGAACTAAAGTGTTGAAATATAGAGTGAAAACGCGTATTTGAATGATATGGCAATTACATGTGATATGAAGTGATAAGGGTTCTAAATACTATGTTGATTTAGACTTAATGTTGTAAACCATGTGATTGAAAGTAGTTAACTTTGATAAACTAAGTTAACTAAGCATGAAGTCGAACAGTAGCTTCGACATAGAAAATAAGTGAGGTGGAATAGTCGTGATTGTTAATGACTAATTTAACCGCCTTGTAAATGATTGACAATAGTTTGACGCGTAACAAGCTAGGTGAAAGCTTGGAGGAGGGAGCGGGTCAAACGGAGCAAGTACGGAAAGAAAAGTGCGGCGTGGATGCGAGGTAAGTGTAATTTACACACTTATGTAGTATACTCGTTTATTCGATACGTTGTAAACGGGACAACGATAATATTGGAAATATGGATTTTCGTTAAGATTACCTTGTAGTGTAATCTAATAATGAGGGAAAAAGGGCAAAAATGGAAATTGGTCAAGTGTCGACTGATGTGCTAAATGTGGTTAAATAAAAACTACTAAAATTAACCTAATCTAGACACTCTAAGCTTTAAATTTATAAACTTAGACTCGATCTAAAACTAAGACCACACCACCGGCAAGTGTACCGATCAATGCAGTATAGCTACAGTAAGTCCGAGTATCGAACCCACGAGACTCTCTAATTACGCTAATTAGACTCTATCTAGACCTAGACTGACACAGACTCTAACTGTTTAATTGGTTGGGGGGGGGGGGGGGGTTTACTGAAAAACTAGGAAATCTATATTAGACTACTAAATTAAACTAAAACTATACTAAAAACGAATGAAGACTGTGGACTTTACTTATATGAGAACGGGACCACCTAGACAAGAATCCTGGATTGTTTTTAAGAGAATACCGAATAAGTTAAATGCACGAGTTATGGAACCGGGATCTTAAAATACTAAACCTATTAAGAACCAACGAGGCCCCTCGACCCTTCTCAAGGAGAAACCTGTGGCACTACCTAGGCCGTTAATTCTACCGGTTATTAGACGTCTTCCCAGTTGTCTAATTATTGTGTAAGTACCCTAATGTTGACCTATTCTTTCCCAATCCTAGATCTAGAGTAGTTTGAAGTAATTAATTTGACTTGATAGACTAATAAGACCGACAGGTAAACCAAGACATAACCTTTCCCAAGGCCTATCTAAAGCAATTCGCCGGGTAAGACCTACCAATAGCCCCTCACTTCCCAGGTATTAGGACTAGTAGAACACTAAGACTTAGCAAATTATTATCAGTTACTTCTAGGGGTTATTGCGCAATTCTCCCTAAAGAGTGAAGGTTTTCTAACGTGATATAGACACTCACCGAAAGCCTAAACCCTAATATGACTCTATGTTGTGATATAGACCGTCACTAAGAATCATATGAAGCAAATAATAACAATAAACCAATTCAAAGTACGCATACACATCAAACCATTAAATCAAACCGCTTACTAAACACAATCAACCCATAGTAATCATGCAAATAACATAAACGGTAAAAACTTCATATTAATCCATTCATCAAGTCTAGGTGGTTTTAGAAAACTAGCCAAGGAACATAGTCTTAAAAATAATCAAACAAAGTCTCAAACAAGAATTCATCGATGTCAAACAAGAAAAATAGATAACAAGAAAAACCAGGAAGTTAGAACCCGTTAATCCTTGATCTCTACGCTTCACTTCGATCCGATGATTCTCTAGCCGTGAACCTTGCCAAAAGTATTCGAAATTTCGTCCCTGAATGTTTCTGCTCGTGCCTCTGATGTGCGTCTGACTTCTTTCGTATCTGATGTTGCTTCCCTTCGTGATGTATCTTTTTCTTTTCAATAACACCAGTCAGCAGTGATGATGAAGAAGCTCTAGTGATCAAAAGGAAAGTAAAAGAAGTTCCAGTTTTCAAAGTTGATGCAGAAGCTGACGCTAAAAATGTTCCGGTGATTTGTGAAAATTGTGAGATTATAAAGAAGAAAAACAGTGAATTGATTAACAACATGAACAGACTAGAAGAATCGTATGATGTTTTGAACAAAGCCATGAATATGTACAATGAAACAAGCGACGAACAGGCAACAGCAATGAAGACACTTCAGGGAGCTTTCATGACAAAGCAGAAAGTTGTGAACCACTATATTGAGAAGTGTGATGTATTGGAACAAAAACTGTAAACTCAAAGAATTGAAACAGAAAGAGTTAACCGAATGTTAAAAAGTTACTCATGTACTTCTTATGTCATTGACAGGATTTATCCAACTGTTGAAGGCATGAAGGCATTTGAGGATGATGAAGTAACTGAAGAACAGATAATATCTGAAGAAAAGTTTTTTTTAAAAAGAAAAAGGAAAAGAGGAAGGATACTGAAGTTAATACATCTGGTAAGAAACAAAGTGTCGGTTACAACAAGTGTCCACCCCCGCTTGAAAATGGATATTCTATGAGAAATCCAAATTCAGAAAGAGTCAAAAAGGCAACAAACTTACAGTCGGAGTCGGAGTCGGAGTCTTCAGTTAACTTGCCAGAAAATACTGATGTCACTTTTACATCGTCTGACACTGATCAACAATCTCAATTGATGAAGAAAGTGGTGGATCATGTGTTAGATAACGATGAAATGGAGGAGTCAAAGTCGAAGTCTAAATCAGAGTCAAAGTCTAAATCCGACATGTCAAGTCCTTCAGTCAAAAAGGAGAAACGGGTTTACAATAAAGAATTTCTTCTATCAAAATCTAATTTGAATGACGAAACATTCAAAGTTGCATATACATTGAATGATTCCGACAAATTATATTTTGATGAGGAATTTCCAATAAGAGGTGTCAAAACTGAATTGATCAAAAAGGTTTTCAAATTGACAGAAATTAATATTTCTGAAATAAAAGATGAAAATCTTCATGAAAAACCTAATCCTTACACCTCAAGAGTTCAACAACGTTTAAACAAGAAAAAGGGTTACAGTTCTGGTTCTGGTTATCGAAAGAAACCAAACCATAACGGTAATTTCAAAAAGAAAGGTCTTGGTTTTATTCCATCAGAAAATTATAAAAATGAAAAATATGTTCGAGATTTTAAATCAAAAATGATATTTGTTTCAGGCACATCTTCTGAACAGGAAAAAGAAAATTTGTTCAGAAAGCAGTCGAACAAAGAATTCCTTGCGAAGAAGCAAGAAGAAATAGAAAAGATGGTTAATCAAAAGAAGGAGACTCGAATCAGTTTCAAATGTGGAAAAAGTGGTCATATTGCCATGAAATGTTCACAGGCAAATCAAACTAAACAGGGAGTTTCTAAACTGAAAGATAAAGAGGTTGTGTTTGAACCACCAATTGAGAGAACTAAACTTTTCAAAAATTTAAAATTTGAAATTGGTGAATGTTTGAACAGGTTTTACAAGAGAAGTGCAAATCTTGACAACCAAAAGTGGGTTGTTAAGAAATCTGATGATGAGTCAAGAAATGATTTTGATTTATCAAAATCAGAGGAGCTAATTTCAGGCGATGAATCTGATTCCACAAAATCAGATGAGCCACAGGTTATTGAAAAAGGTGAAAAATCAGTGCCGATAGTGGATGATGTGAACTTTCCACCATTTAGGGCTGAAAATTTTAAGAAGAAAATTAGTAAAGTTGAAATTTCAAACCAATTTTATTCTGATAAAAAGGTTTTTGATGTTGAAAAGGCCTTTAACCCCAAAGTGAAACACATCTTCGGAAAAATGGTTGACAGAAAAGTCAAAGGGGTTAAGGAGTTCTATGAGAAGAAAATGAAGAAACCAGGTAAGGGTGTTTCGTCCCAGGTTTGTGATTGGGGTGGAACATATTATGATGAGTGAAAAGTATGACTTGCTAGAGCTCCCAGGTTGGTAAGTTTGGGGCAGGAATCGGCATCTTTCTTGAGAAATTCACGAAAGTGATTTCGTCTTACAAGTGGTAAATCAGGGACATTAAGTTGTACTTGATTTTCTACAGTTGATATTTGTTGGTTGAACCTAAAATGTTAAATTTTTCAAGAGATTGAAAGAACAAGGTGATGAATCCCCTAATCTACAAATGGTTTTATAAAATCAACAAAACTCATTTTTCGGAAAAACCATTGTGATTAAAACAAACTTAAGTATTTTGAAATCAAATGGGAAAATAGTTTGTTGTGAGGGGGAGTTCTGATTGTTTATGCCAAGTGGATGGCGAAGTGAAGTGATTTGATATCAGTTGTCATTTTATTTGTACAGTTTGTTTTCAAATTTCTTTAATCCAAAAACATTTAAAAATTTGAAAAAGCCAAAAACATGATAAAATAAAAAATGAGTTTTGTTGTAAAAAGAGGAAATGATAGTAAATCAGTGGACGATCACAGCATGCTAAAGAAATGGAAAGTCAATATGTGATAAATGGTCTCACTGATGATGTGCCAGTAGGTTTTTACACATTTAGTAGATTGTGACGAGATATAAATCTAAATTTCAAACTTACTTATATCGTGGGGAACATCTCTCGGATTTATGGGTAACCCCCGAAATCTTGTTTGAAAGGTCCCTCTTTCTGAGATACTAGGTCTTTATGCTCAGTGATATCTGGGGTATTATCCCGGGACTTCTGATTTTGCGGAAGCAATGGCCTAGTCCCTGTATAATACTTTCTGCTTGCTTGAAATATAGCGCCACCCTCAGCATAAAAAATGATGAAACATTGAAAAATGCTAATCATGTGCTGTTGAAGAAAAGATTCTCTAAAGGGAACACACCAAAAGTCAAAGCCGTCATCTCTCTGCTGAACGGAAGTTCTGACCTGAGCTCTCACGACCCTCGCAATTTAACCCCTTACAGATATCATCTGTGGTATACTCACCTGTAAGACTGAATATTGGGATCTGGATACGGGAGTATATTCTGAGGTGGGACACGCAAATAAGTTTAAGTTCTTAAAACATTAATCTCGTATCTCGAAACAGTTGAACTTTATGTGAAAATTTAAGTGGATCAGTATACTGACAATCTAAGTGAATCGTTTAGAACTTAAAATGTTTAAAGTTTAACGGTGTTGGTGATTTGTCTCAAAAACTGATATGATCTTCTTACACAAACTCACATAAATATTGTCTGTAAATATTTCCTTATTGCATTGCATGTTATTCAAAAATTCAAAAATATTTTTAGTGTGTTTTAGCATAAATTTTGAAAAATTTCAAAAAGATTTTCGACAACTGATGTTGGAGAGCTGATTTTCAAAATTCCAAGTGCTAAACATGATGACATTCAGTGAGGGGAGTCAGTTTGAAATATGAATAAGTTTTTGAATAGAAAAATGATTTTTTAAGTGATTAACATTGTAAAAACATTTATTGATTTGTGTTTACAAATGATAAGCAGAGAATAAATTTGTCAAATGTTAAAATTGTGAAATTTATTGTAAGGAAGAGTTTGTGCAGGTAGGCCAGGCTACGATCCCAGATTGTCAAAAGGGGGAGTCTGAAGATTGAAGAGTCAAGTTCAGATCCTGAAGTTCACGCATGCTGATGATGCTGGTGAACTTAAGGAATCAAGAGATCTGATCAAGAGAATGTAAGAGTCAGCTACAGATCTTGGGATGATAGTGAGATATAGCCAGATCGAGATTCTGGAAGAAAGAGAAGACAGAGATTGAAAATACTTTACATTGTTAGATACTTCGAGAGGACTGATAAAGACTGAAGATGCGAAGACTCGACACTGAAGACTCGTCAACATTCGAGGGGGAGCCTGTTGGTGCATGCGTTTGTCGACTTCGTCTTGTATCGAGTCTTGTTTGTATTTAGATAGATCAGGGCACGTTATTCGAGAAAAATGTCAAATATAGGGTGAGAGACAGTTTCATACGAAATTAGATTTGATAATTCCGTTTGAATCTGATTTCATTTGAACCTGGTTAAAACGGGATTAGAAGTCTATAAATAGGGTTGTCCTGATTTCGCTTGAAGGGAGTTCGGTAATTCCAGTTAGAGCCACGAAGTGCTGCCGAAGTGTCTACTCGCTGTAAAGCTTTGTCATATTAATTGATAGACAGTTTAAAGTGATATTCTTGCTGAATTGAACTCGATACGTCTGTTTCCGCCTTTCGTATTGAGAAAAACTCTTCTGATCGACTAGTTCGGGTCTGAACACGATCCTAAATTAGTCATTATCACATACGACTATTCCATCTTACGAATTCTATGTCGAAACTACTATTCGACTTCAATGTTGGTTAATTTGACTTTTGATAGTCAACTACCTTCAATCATATTATACTCACAAATAAGTTCAATCAACATCACGTTTAGAACCCAGATTATTCCATATTACACGTAGTTAGTCAAGTTAGCCAATTACACGTTTCTTTCATAATTTCATTATGTCAACATTCATTCGGGCATTTTGATGCGCGTGTGGTGTTATAGGTTTTTATGTATATTTTTAGCCCTTTTTACACGTTAGTCAAGTTTTAAATTTATAAAACACGATATTTTACTAACACCAAACACACATATGGGCAAGTGCACCCATCGTGAGCGTAGTATAGTGTTGGTAAGATACCGAGGTCGTCCAACGACACAAGAGCTTTTAATATCGGTTTATCCTCAACGTCTAATCAAATCAAAAGTTTAGAAAAATGTTTTAAACTAGAAAATAAAAACTAAAAATGCTGAAAATAAAAATAAAACAGATAGACAAGATGAATAACTTGGATCCGACTCGTGTTTAGTGTAACCTTTGATTACTTTCACACTTTTGCACTTTTTAAGAGATTATCTTAGTTATTGTTGTAGGCCCCTCTTTTGAAGGTGACGTTACCCTCAACCCAGTAGTTTGAGTCATCAAGGATACAATCCTAAAGGGTTGGATTATTGAAAGATAATTAATTAAGTTATTAATGCGTAATGTGGTAGGCCCCTCTTTTGAAGGTGACGTTACCCTCGGCTAAGTAGTCTGAGTCAGCAGAGATACAGTCCTAAATAGCCGGGTTAATGTTTTAATAGTATTTTACATATGAGGGGATCAAGGAGTTCGGACCCCCACCATCCAATACCAGTGGGTATTGAAGGAGGTCCTACTAAAGTTGACCCAGGTCCTTGCAGGATCTATACACTGAACAAGGCAAGACTCTTACCAAACCATTCCCTTAACCCCCGACCAGGTAGCCAACATATCTCCATATAGACCGTGGAGATATGAATGGTGTAAATCTTTTATTTTATATAGACAGTAAAATAACGCCAAGACACCACGGACAAATGATAAGGAAGATTCACCTTCAACATAAGAAACTTGTTATTAAAGTCATTAATACATAACCAAATAAAAAGTGCGAAAAGATTAAAAATAAAAAGTATTACAATAGACACTTGTCTTCACCAAGTAATGTAAGAGACTTAGGCAAACATGGCCTTTGATTGTCAAGAACTCTTACGATCAATCTTGGATCCCGAGACTACTACACACACTCTATGATGGATGATGGTGTGTAGTGGTGGTGGAGTGTGGGTGAAGTGTGAGAGAGGTGGTTTGCCAAGGGATGGTTTGCAAATGAGCCAAGCACCCCTATTTATAGCCTGCACAGAAGCCCGGACACGGCCCCGTGTCCATTGGGCACGGCCCCGTGTCCACCCATCTTCTCTTTCTTCATTAAATGCAGTTTGTCTGCATTAGTTGACCACGCCCCCGTGTCCGCTGGGCACGACCCCGTGTGCAGAAGCTTATCTGTACTATCAAGATTTTCCTAGATTCTGCGAATCTTAGAGTTGACCACAGCCCCGTGTCCGCTGGACACACCCCCGTGGTGGGTGATAGAAGCTTCTACGACTTTGTCTTTTCTGTAGACACTTGGGCACGCCACCGTGCTCATTGAGCACGGGGCGCGTTCAGCCTTCTGTTCTCTTGTTTTTGCTTGGGAGGATGCTATCGAGGGGTCGGGCATGCCACGTTTATTCATTTTCTTGTATTTGTGTTAGATTTAGCTGTCTTTTTGCTTCTTTTGTTCATTTGAGCTCATTTAATCCTGAAAATACAAAAGGAAGACAAAAACACACTTTTTCCAACATTAGTACTAAAAAAGGGTTAGTTTTATGCCACATTTGATGTAATTTATATGTTGCATTTTGCACACATCAAATACCCCCACACTTGAATCTTTGATTGTCCTCAAGCAAAACTCATTATAATGTGGCTTTACACTCCCAACTGGAATGGGTAGAAGAGAAGGTTTTGGGCTTGTCATAGAGTGTCGGGATTTCCAAGATTCTTTATTAAGTTTTATTTTTATTTATTTACAATCCTATTCGTCATGATTTATTTAAAACGTTACATAAGAGAAATTATTTAATTGGGAATAACATGCCTCTTTAAAATTCCATTTATATACAAGTTCACATACCTCACGGGATATCACTCAACACTCAGCCGAAGATGTATTTTTGTGAAACACTCGAGAGCGGCATGGAACTTACTTCTACCATATGCTTGCTAAGCAATCAATCCTCCTCCTTTTTAACTATATACCTTTGTAAATATCAAGAGGACTTTGGGGAAGGGTTAGGCTTGGGTTAAAGGTAGGTGGTTGGGTTAGTGGTTAGTAGAAAAGGGCGAAAGGCGTAAAAAGCGTCAGTTTTCGTAAGAGTTTTTATTTTTGTAACTTTTTAGTTTGATGAAGCAATTCTTCAAACAAAGTTCTTTTTGATAAACTTGTTTGTTTATTTCTTTTGGCTTCATCATCATAGTTTTTTTTTTGATGGAATGTCATATGAAAAAACGAGCTTTTTACTAAAATAAAGGGTTTAAAATGAAAAAGGGTTTTGGTGGGTAAAAGGGTGTTTGTTTTGTGGGTTAAGAAATGAAAAGTTTTAGGCTCAAAGGGGTTAACTAGGGGGATTTTGGGTAGGTGGTAAAAAAAAGAAAAATAATGGTGTTGAAATAAAAAGGGTTAGTCCTAATGCCTCCATCATTTACTTACTCGGGTTTAAGTTGGTAAGGACCGGGAATGCATCGTCGTGGCGAGTTCTAGAGTTGTAAAAAACCAAGCGGCTATTCACACAAGAAACGAAAAATGAGCATTTAGTTTAAATATGTGTATTTGTATGCTCAATAAAAGCTCAAAACTCACTTTTTGTGGGAATGGGTTTTATGTGATAAAGTATATGTAATCAAATTTTAACTAGATTTGTCATGCCGTTTCATAATTTTCTTATGTTGGTTATTTTTATCACGACGCTATCGGTTGTAAATTTGTAAAAATATAACCTTTTTTTAGAACTTGAAATTCCCAAATTAAACCTAGACAAGTAAAAAAATGAAAAAAAATTGAAAAAATTTGGGGTGTTTAGCGGTTCCAATAGAGTTTTGTGTAAGGCTTGTAATTAGGACTTGCAAGATTCAAGGTTTTAGCATCCCCCCCCCCCCCCAATACTTAAATTACACATTGTCCTCAATGTATCCAAAAACAAGTTTTTAGATTGATTGAATGTGTAAAAAAGATGTGAAAAAGAAAACATTTATGTTACTGGGCGTCTGGACACGGCCCCGTGGTGTCCGGGCATGGCCCCGTGTTCAGATTGCCACTAACAGAAAACAAAATAAAGTAACAGAAGGCTGGACACGGGGGGTGTGTTTAGTGAGCACGCCCCGTGTCCAGGTACCTGAACTGGGCATTTTTCTGCAGATGGTTGAGCACGGGGCGTGTTGGATGAGCACGGCCCCGTGCTGAACTTGCTGTAATGAAGAAAAATTGTCGGGTGGCCCTGTTTTTGTGCATGGGGTGTTGGTTCAAGTTTCCCTTGGTATCCTTCACCATCCCGAGTGTGTTTTATCCATTACAACATCATCCAAACACCAAATTAATTAAAACCATCATTTATTCAAATAGAGAAAGTTACATAATAATCCTAATAAATTATAATTCTAGATAAATAGGTCAAAAGAAACACAAGAAGTCTAAACCAAGAAGTTCTAGCCAAAAGTTTATTATATTAGCAAAATTTCCGAAAAGATAATTCTCTCGGTTGGATGCGGCTCAAAAAAACTTCTTCCTCCGGATATGGGTTCCTCATACGTCGGCGAGTCATTCCTCTATCTCCCTTGGGAGAAGAAAGGCGGGCTCATTTGCATCA
>CM060380.1:39867913-40017210 GCA_030545235.1 Helianthus tuberosus
CTATCATACCATCCATAATACACTACCATTACCTCCTACCATCCATAATACAATACCATTAACAATATTTTCACTTTATTACATGTATGTAAACACCATTTATACCATCCAATCAACATATTACATAAAAAATTGACAACTATAACCAAACCATCAACCACTAGATATAACTAACCAAAAAACATGTATATGAGTCTACTTCTCCATTCAAAATCACAAACTTTTTGTACCAAAACACGTTATATCATGGTTATACCTAATTATGCACATGTGCATTTTGAATATTGGTAATGTAAAAAGTAGTGTATTACTAATGGTATTGTAAATTAAAGTGTAATTGTCTATTCCTGATAACGTATTACCGAATTTGTTGAAGTAATGATACATATGCACATGTGCATGGATAACTCTTACTCGAAAAAAAAAAAGTTTTTTTTTTTTTTTTTTTTTTTTATGGGAACGAAATATAGCGATTTTTTATTAAAAAATATTAAAAAAAAAAAAAAAATTTGAGTGCTTTTTTGATTTTTTTTAGATTTTATTTTGTGTTCACATTGGTTCTCGCGGTTCTCGCAATAAGGGTGGTTCTCGCATGAACCTTACCCTATATATATATATATATATATATAAAACGCCGGTTTAGTCTTCATGCGTTGTCATTCTGGTTTAGATATGGGCTTACTCAATTTATATTAGCTCATCTTAGACAATGTGTAAGCCTCACTTTATGCTGGTTCACAAGCACTACAACGCGCTCTTGCTGAAATGGGCAAATTTATTGTCTTCGGTGTTGTGTATCACACGAGGAGGAAACCTAGATGAATATTTGTTTTTCACACACTTCCACACCATTTTTCTCTGTTATTGGTTGGTATTGTTCGATTCACACATTTCAAACCACTACATCACTTAAGGAGTGATTTCACCTATACTTGTGTGAACGCCATATCATAATATCATATCAGTACTTATGATGTTAGGGAGGAAGGGACACTCAAGGGCACTTCCCTTGCCCCGACTAATCAATCGGCATCATCTCAAATTCATTCCAAGTACCTTTACAATACAAAACACTGGCGACGTCATACTCTTTCACTATAAAGTACTCTTAAACCATGGACACCACTCTTTTAACTCACCCACCAATTACACACAAACCATTCAAGAGATAGACCCCACCTCAAACTCTTTATCTCCTACCCTTGCATGGATGCTTCTACCTGGAAATCAAACCGGCAAGGCCTACCCCTTGGAGTGATGGCGGTGTTCTAGCGCGAGTTCATACGTGAAAAGAGTGCCCCCTATATATTATAATATGAGGCCAGTTATTGTATAAATTGCCTTAACATACGCTGCGTACGAGATGCAGTATCAACATGCGATTTTTTTTTTAACATGCAATTTTGGTTTTTTTCTGCAACATGCGATTTTTTTTAACATGCGAATTTTTTTTAAATTCTATTTTTTTAACATGCGACATTTGGTTTTCTTTTTCTACATGCGAGATTTCCTTTCTAAGGTTATAACATATGAACTTGTCATAACGTACGCTTCGTATGGTAAGGCTTATACGATACACTTTTTCCTATAATATATTATATTTTTTTTTTTTTTGAACGGCCAACAAACTCAATCCCGAGCACTCTCGGGGCATCCACTGGACAAACGGAGTACTCCGAGAGTAACCCGAGTCCACCACCAATTCCGGGGAAAACCCGGTAACCCACCCGCCCGTAGGCACGACGGTGAAATTACCGGTAAAACCCGTTTGGCTCAAGGATCCAACCCAGGTTTCCCAGGGTCTCCTATCATTGCCCACCAGTGCCTCACTCTGCACCAAGTGGGAGTCAAACCTGCATCTCTCAAAAGAAATGCAAGCCCTCCATCACTTGATCTAGAGATGATTGGCTTATACCTCCACCACTATATTATATTAGTTTACATCCTAAAACAACTTGATGTTGCATGAATTTAAGATGATGGGAATGTAAAGAGTCTGGCAGAAACGTCGCATCCTGAACTACTGTTTAGGGTCAACACCTCGGTAACAGCAGAAACAATACTTGATGTGATAAGAACCACAAATACAAAAACTATTATTTTTATTTTATTTACTTTATTTGTAATTTTAAGGGTGTACAGGGCGTTCGCGGGGAAGGGGTGCGGTGACCCTAGTCACCGATCGGGAACACCGCCGCCATCAAAGCGGGGACCCGAATCGGTGATAGGAATCGGTGTGGAGTAACCGCGTGGTTTGGCACGATTTTCGAAAGAGTACCGTTGTCAAACGGTCATTTTTATAAAAAAAAAAAATTCAATTTTTATTCAAATATAAATAACCATACCTTTATACTCTCATCAAACCACATTTTTTATACAAATTTCATTTTTTTATACTCTCAAACCACACCCACTTCACAAATTTTTTATATTCTCAAACCACACCCACTTCACAATGTTGCCGTTCATCCTCGCCCGAAAACGCGACATCGCTAAGAAGTACGGGTGGCCAATCGATTTCTAAAATTATTATTTTCTAGTTTTAATGTAATTTTTATTTTCTAGTTTGAATGTAATTTTAATTTTCTAGTTTGAATGTAATTTTTTTTTTCTAGTTTGAATGTATTTTCTAGTTTTAATGTTATTTTTATTTTGTAGTTTTATTTTGTTAAATTTTATTTAATTTTTATTAATATTTTTTTATAAACATGCATAATTTCAACAAAAAAAAAAAAAACAAACCAAGTCACCTAAAGAGGGGAGTGCCGCCATCAAAATGGGGTGTTAGGAGAGTTTAAGAGGGGAGTTGACGTGGCACAAGAGGATTGGTTGGGTGTAAGAGAGGGGACTCACAAGGGTGAATGCCCCTTACACCCTAATACATTTTCTAGATATAGCATCTGATAGTTAACAATTAACTAAAAGAGAGACCAATGGAAGAAAGTTGTACAAGAAGAAGATGGGTCAAAGTATAATCCTAGCTACAATTTAGTTACTGTGGAAAGCAAAGAATGATCGTGTATTCAGTAGCTTTAAAGTGGAGCCGGTGAAATTGTTGGAAGAGATTAAAGAGCTTAAGAATATAATAAATTAGAGTTTGTTAGAATAGAAAAATTGGTACAATATTCATTATCCTTTGTACGTGTTAAGTGTTGATGGCCTACATCTAGCATCTTATGCTGTTAAAAAAACGGATTCGAAACTAATATAAAAATAATTAAGATTTAGGTTGGTAATATGATCCATTCAATAAACTAGGTTTATCACCGTTGTCGCATTGCAACGAACACTTTTTCTTTTTTAGTATGTATTTTCATGTGTTATAAAATCAACGGCAACAGTAGTCCGTAGTCGTATTACAAAAGAACGGATTTGGCAATTTATGGTTCTATTAGGTGTGGCCTTATTAGAGATATATATATGAGTTTGTATGTATTTCTTTGAGTTAGTTGTGTTGGTTAGAGTTAGTTGAGTTGGTTAGAGATAGTTGAGTCAGTTAGCCTCTATATATAGAGGAGATTGTTGTTATTGTATTGTACCTTTCATTTCTGTAATAATAGAAGTCTGAACCATCTCTTTCATGGTATCAGAGCTTTCCTTTTCCTTTTCCGTGTATCAGCTTTGATTCCGTGTCTTCGTTTCTTTCCTTTTCTGATCAGTTTCCGGTCCTTTTTCCGGCCAAATCTCCAATCTCTTTCTTCTTCTTCTTCTCTGCGTTTCTATCTTCTGATCTGTGTTCATTATGTCGATTCCTCAAAATCAATCTTCAACAATTGCTGCACCAAATCCTAATCCTTTTCAGAATGTTATGAATCTAATGCCAATTAAACTTGATGAAACAAATTACCTGAATTGGAAGCATCAAACAACACTGATTTTGAAGACATTAGGACTTCTTCAACATCTGAACATCAATTGTAATCCACCAGAGCCTGAGGAAGCAAGAGCTGCTTGGGACAAATCAGATGCATATGTATCAGCTTTTATCTCTGCAAATTTGTCTTCATCAATGATTCATCTGGCTCAAGATGCTTCTAGATCTGCAGAGTTGTGGCAGAAGCTTGAAGAACTGTTTACACAACAGGTATTCGCTAATCAGAACTATATTCGAACACAATTTCATTGTTTAAAACAAGAAGATAAATCAGTGATTCAGTTTTGTGATGAGGCAAAGAACTTGTTTGATCAGTTGATTGCTCTGGGTGATCCAATTACAGAGCAAAGTCTGATATTACAAATCCTAAATGGTTTACACTCTGATTTTCGAATGTTTGTTACCAATATTGAAAATTCTGATTCAAAACCTACATTCTCTCAACTCAGAGCTAAGTTGTTGACCTTTGAATCCCGTCTAAAACAAGATCAAAGTTCACACTCTGTTCCAATCGCTGCTATGGCAGCCATGACTGTACGACCACCCCCACACACTGATGTTTCTTCTCAAACAACAGTTGTGTGTCAAATCTGTGACAAACCTGGACACCGTGCCAACAACTGTTACCATCGATTTAGTTCAAACTCTGGTGGACGTGGTGGACGTTGGAGGCCACGCGGTGGTCGAAGCGGTGGTAGATACGATAATCACCGAGGAGGCTTCAATCAACAATCGACAAATCGGTGGTCGACTGAAGGTATTAGAGGATACAGTGCGAATATCGCTGATTGGTATGGCTCTGGGGACCCTAATTTTGGAGTTAGGGTTCCTAATTTTGGAAGAGATGTTCCAGGGAATTTTGATTCTCGCATATTTGGAGAAAATGGATTTTATGAAAATAAATCTCCACTGGGTTATAATATTCCGAATAATGGGTTTTCACCAGGTATTCTTGGCCCAAGTCCTTCCATGGCTAATGCTCCTGGCCCAAACAGTGGTGATAGTGGTGTTGGATCAGGTTTTGGCCCAAGTCATTTTGTGAACTGGGCTCAGTCTGCTACTGGATCAAGTGTTGGACCTTCTGGTTCTGGCCCAGCAAATTCAAATACATCTACTGGACCAGCAAATTCTAATGTTACCGGTCACTTTGGGTTAGTAGCCGATTTATCATCCGCGTGTGATTTAGTTGATTCATGGATCCATGATTCAGGAGCTTCCGCACATATGACTGGTGAGCTATCACTTGTTTTTGATTCGGTTCCTTATACCGGTACTGAGCGGGTTGTTATTGGTGATGGTACATCTCTTGCCATATCCCACATTGGTTTTGCTCATTTGCGTTTATCTAGTAGTACCATCATACTTAGACATGTTTTAGTAGTTCCTGGCCTAGCCAAGAACTTACTATCTATTACTCAGCTTGTGATTGATCATCCACTTACTATTACTTTTTCTCATGTTGGTTTGATTATCCAGAGTCTCACGGGACAGCTCCTCCACCACACACGTGGTAGTCCTTATCAGTTGTATTCGTTGACTGCTGTTGCAGCTGTTTCTCGAGAGACGTGGCACTCTCGTTTAGGACATCCGTCTGATGGAGTTATGACTCGTTTTCCATTTTTACGTACTTTAGATAAATCCATGTGTTCTCATTGTGTTGCTTGTAGTACATCGAAATCTACACGATTACCATTTGATTCTGTTGTATCACATTCTATAGTTCCATTACATGTGATTCATTGTGATATTTGGGGACCTTCTCCTATTTTGTCTCGTGATGGTTATCGATATTTCATTACGTTTATTGATGATTTTAGTAGGTTCACATGGATTTATCCTCTTACACATCATTCTCAAGCGGTTGATTCGTTTCGTCACTTTAAACCGCTTGTCGAGAACCTTTTCTCATGCACCATCAAACACCTTCAGTGTGATGGTGCTCCCGAGCTTATTTACGGACCGATGGCTCAATTGCTTTCCGAGTCTGGTATTTCTTACCGTATCTCATGTCCCTACACCCCCCCCCCCCACAAAATGGGGTAGCCGAGCGTAAAAATCGTCACCTTTCTGAGGTTGCTCGTGCCTTGTTGTTTCATTCTCATCTACCAAAGAAATTTTGGTATGATGCTTATGCTACTGCTGCTTATCTTATTAACCGGTTGCCTTCACCGGTTATTCACTATTCTTCACCTTTTGAGACGTTGTTCGGTTCTTCACCTGATTATTCTTTTCTTCGCACATTTGGGTGTTTGTGTTATCCATTTCTTGGTGATACTAGAATGGATAAGCTTTCACCTAAATCCATTCCTTGCATCTTTGTTGGATATGCTCCATCTCATCATGGATATCTTTGTTATGATCCTCACACGTCTCGTACATATACGTCTCGACATGTTCGATTCTTTGAGACGATCTTTGAGATTCCTCGTACTTCATCTGTTTCTTCCTCTTCTCCTTCTCATATTTCTTCTGATTCTTTTCCATTTTTTGTTCCTCCTCCTTCGTCTTTTCCTTCTACTCCTCCTCCTCCTCCATCTTCTTCTTCTTCTCCTTTGACTTCTGTTCCTAATTCATCACCATCATCTTTTTCTCCTCCTCCTCCTTCTCCCCCTCCTCCTCCTATGCATCCTATGGTTACTCGTTCTCGTGATCATACTCGTCAGCCTAGACAGTTTCCTGATCATGTGGTTTTTCATGCCACTACTGCTCCCACCACAGAGCCTACTACTTTTCGTCAGGCTCAGCAGTGGTCTGTTTGGTGGGATGCGATGCGTGCTGAGATGGATGCTTTGTATGCCAACCAAACGTGGCGTTTGGTTCCGGCTCCCATTGGTGCCAACATTGTTGGTTGCAAGTGGGTTTACAGGATTAAGAGAAATCCTGATGGGTTTGTGAGTCGCTACAAGGCACGGCTTGTAGCAAAGGGTTTTCATCAGACTGAGGGCATTGACTATACTGAGACTTTTAGTCCAGTAGTCAAACCTACCACTATTCGGATTGTCCTTTCTATTGCTTTCTCTCGTGGGTGGTCCATTCGGCAGGTTGATGTCAACAATGCCTTTCTTCATGGTGACTTATCTGAGACGGTGTATATGGCACAGCCTCAGGGTTTTGTTGACGCTTCTAGACCATCTCATGTCTGTCTTCTGCAGAAGGCTCTTTATGGCCTGAAGCAGGCTCCCAGAGCTTGGTTTTTCAAGCTCTCCTCTGCTCTTATTGCTGATGGTTTCTCTCAGTGTGTTTCTGACACTTCTCTGTTTGTATATAGTAGAGATTCAGTGATGTGTTATGTATTGGTTTATGTTGATGATATCATCATTACTAGGAGTTCTCCGGATTTTGTTACTCATTTGATTGAGCGCTTACATTCTCGGTTTGCGCTCAAAGATCTTGGTCAGCTTTCTTATTTCTTGGGAGTTCAGGCTACCTTCTCTGATGATGTTCTTCATCTTTCTCAGCAGCGTTATTTACTTGATCTTCTTCAGCGCACTGGGCTTGCTCAGTGTCGTCCTTTGTCTACTCCTGTTGCTTCTGGCAGACAGCTTTCTAGGTACACAGGTATACCTTTACCTGATGCTGGTTTGTATCGTAGTACTGTTGGTGCTCTTCAGTATTTGGTCTTGACTCGTCCTGAGATTGCGTATGCTGTTAGTAAGGTGTCTCAGTTTCTTCAGACACCTACTGACAGACATTGGGAGGCGGTCAAGAGGATTTTACGGTACCTTAAAGGTGCCTTGTCTTGTGGCTTGAGTATTAGACGATCTTCTAGTATGGATATTCATGCTTATTCTGATGCAGACTGGGTTGGATGCCCTGATGACCGACGGTCTACTACTGGTTATTGTGTGTTTCTTGGTTCCAACTTGATTAGTTGGAGTTCCAAGAAACAACATACTGTTGCCCGGTCGAGTACTGAGGCTGAGTATCGTGCTCTTGCACATACAGCTGCTGAGTTGAGGTGGATTATGTCTATATTACGGGAGTTACATGTTGTTTTGAGTTGTTCTCCGACAGTTTGGTGTGACAACATTGGGGCCACTTATCTTGCTGCAAATCCGGTTTTTCATCAGCGGACTAAACATCTTGAGATTGATTTGCACTTTGTCAGAGATATGGTGTTGTCTCAGATGTTACGGATTTGTTATGTGTCTACTGTTTCACAGATTGCAGATATTTTGACTAAGGGACTTTCAGCAGATCGTTTTAGTTATCTTCGGTCCAAGCTTCACGTGGATTCCCCCGTTTAGCTTGAGGGGGCATATTAGAGATATATATATGAGTTTGTATGTATTTCTTTGAGTTAGTTGTGTTGGTTAGAGTTAGTTGAGTTGGTTAGAGATAGTTGAGTCAGTTAGCCTCTATATATAGAGGAGATTGTTGTTATTGTATTGTACCTTTCATTTCTGTAATAATAGAAGTCTGAACCATCTCTTTCAGGCCTAATAGACGCATACATATATAGGAACAATGCAAAATATGACTTTGGTTTGTTGTTTTAACAACCATATTACAAAAAGTGGTGTTTTTTTGGACCTTCTTGTCGGGTTGGCGTCTTAGCGGTCCGCATGTTGTTGCGCATAGCCGTTATATATAGCATTCAATGCACCACCACCATTTCCACAATCGCAAAAACAAATCTGAAACAGGTGTTGATGGTGGTTCAGCAACTGAGCAACTTTGAAGACTTCATCCAGTCAACCTATTAAAAATAGTCAAAGAAAAAAGTTAAATCCAATATCAAAAGGTGAATGTGTAAGCTATATGCAATATCCTACAACAATTTGATCTATATGTATATTACATTTTATGAAGTTCTCCTTTGCTTTACCATTTGTTTGAATTACATCATATGCAGTTTCTGAATAAATACGATTACCAACACTATACTATACTTATCGTCAGGTATAGAGATAAAAATGATGTTTTTTGATTATTGAGTTCATGCTTGAATACACATACATATGCCCAATTTATAGTAAACGAAAACAAGAATAAAAGGAAAGCCAATAAATGGCTGAGCTAGAGTCTTGGCTGTAAAATAGTTGTGATTGGGCTGAAAATCCTCATAATATTCTTGAATTATTCTCTTCTTTCCGACACTCCCCCTCAAGTTGAGTAGTGGGGTCACCAATACTTAACTTGCTCAAGTAGCTTCTAAAAGCATTTCCGTTGACGACCTTTGTAAGAATATCTGCGAGTTGATCTTTTGATGATACATATGGGATCTCTATGATTCTTTCCTCCAGTTTCTCTTTGATGAAATGTCGGTCTACCTCCACGTGTTTTGTTCGATCATGTTGTACTGGGTTTTCTGAGATTTGTATTGCAGCCGTATTGTCACACATAACTTTACTGGGTTCCTTTTGTGGAAAACCAATGTCTTCTAGTAGCTTTCTGATCCAAAGAACTTTGCTTAACCCTCGAGCTATACCTCTAAATTTCGCTTCTGCACTCGACATAGCAACCACCTTCTGTTTCTTACTTCTCCAGGTAACAAGGTTTCCACCAACCAACGAGAAGTACCCTGATGTTGACCTTCGATTTCCCTTATCTCCTGCCCAGTCTGCATCAGTGTAGAGCTGTAACACCTCGGAAATTCATGTCCAATAAAATAAAGACACGTGTCATGTAACGTGTCATGAATACGGATCCAGATAAAGATGTACGGTAGGATTTAAACGTCGACATGTTAATTTATACCTCTGAGCGACCTCTTAATAAATCCCTAACCAGGATATATTTATCAACATCTGATTTATGTTTATAAATCTGGCCATTCTAAATAATAGATTTATTTTATAACTTTGAACATGGATCCAAGGCAAATTCTTGGTAATTCCGTCAATAAAAACCTTCCACAAAGTGCCAAAGTATGTAAGTGCATGCCTAGACATGCAATGGCTGAAAATAGGGTCCCCATACTGATTAAAGTTCAAGAGATTCGGAGATGAAAAGGTTGCATGGTCATAGCCTAAATAAAAACAAAATTCTGATCTCTGGCGACTGCTTGCGCACCTCACCACTCGGAGCCTTACGGTGCGCAAGGAGTCTTGCGCACCTCAACAACCAGGATGCTGCGGTGTGTAAGGGATGCAGCTGGGCGATTTTACTGGAAGATGCCTGTCCAAACGGTTACACCGACTTATTTAGGTGGTATTCGAATTCAGGGGCTCCTATATCCGGCTTTTAGCATTATAGGACACCTGGGGACATCTTGTAAGCTTCCTAGACTTATGTGTGATGATCCTAAGCTCTTGGACTCACTATATAAGAAAATCAAGTTGCAACTTTTTGGGCATTTGCATTTGCAACATATTTCTGGAGCTCTCTGGTCAGCAAGCAACCTTCCTAGTGGTCCCTAATCATAATTAGGACTCTTGTAAGCATTCTTAACCTTTCTAAATTCGTTTTAGCTTAGTTAATTAGCTAAAAGTCAAACCATCGTAATTAAGGTTTGACTTCGTGATTAATTAATATGTGCTCAGTCTAATCACGAATTAAAAGTACCTTTAAGTAGGTATTTAGGTGGGTAATAAACCCTTAAACGGGTACTTCCAGATCCCCACTCTAACTATGTTAATTGTCTAGTCAAAGCTTACTTTAAAAAGTCAACAGAATGTTTAATTTCAAATTAAAGCATAATTAGCAATGTAGGATACTTGCAACATGTTTGATCATTAATATAACTTGGTAATTAATGTAAGAACATGTCCCAACATGTTCAACTCGACAATTTTCAGTTTAGGCTCGGTTTGGACCCGAAAGTTGCATAGTTTGACCTCTGCTTTGACTTTCAGTTCTGACCCGTTAAAGCATTTTTTAGAAATGCCTCAGAGCCTTAATTGGACCAAGTTTCATATTAGTGTAACCCCCTGAGGTCACACAACTTGGTTCATTAGTTATCTAATTCATATGCATGTTTCCGTTAAACGCTTAATTGTTGACTATTATGCCCTTTTGACTATAAAACGTGATTTTTGAAAATGTAAAAGAGTAGAAACCTTAGTTACTAATTTATAAACTTGCACCTAAAATTTGACATCAGTTTGAGGTCTAGATTAGGAGTTATGCTCATTAGCGTAATTTGAAAGCTTTATGTTAAATAAATGGCGTAATTAGCGTATATCCTATTTAAACCCACCTTTTGATATCAAACTTTTTACCCACTGATGTAATATAATATTTTAGGATTTTTTAAGATTTTTATTTAATTTTTGGCTGAGCATAACATAGGTCTCTAAGTGTAATTCGGTTAATGCCGGTTTTGCCATTTTTAGCCATAAAATGAGTTTTACAAATCCTTTTGACCCCAAACCTTTTTCTACTGATTTTATTTGATAAATAAAATATTTTGAGCCTTCTGGAATTATAAAAATATCAGCTTTCCTGTGAAAACCCGGAAATGACTCCAAATCGCCTTTTTAAGCGTTTTTAACGCATAGTATGTACTAAAACAATATTAAACATATAAGGTTGATACCTACTGATATTTTTAGTATATTTTTATATAATAACAGTAAGTAGAAGTTTTTAAACTCAGATTTCCAGTTTTGACCTTTTTAGCCTTTGTAAAATTACCAAAATACCCCTAAGGTGCATAGTTTGGTTTTAAATGATAAGTTTCACATATAGGTCATACCCTATTGTTATAACTTATTAAATTAAGTGTATTTACTGTATAAATCAGACCTGTAACTCAGATTACTAATTAAACTCTTTTATAATCTTTTAAATGACCAAAATGCCCTTATGAGGCATAATTTGTGTTTAAATCCGTTTTGGGCATAATAGAAGATATCTTACTGATATTATAACATATTTAAAGCATATTAACTCAGGGAACTTGCATATGACTCTTATGGTTACCCGTGACGCCCTTTTCGCGCTCGGTTCGGTTTATGTAACTAGTTTGCATAAATTGACCGAAATGGGTCAAACCTTATCATCTTTGTCTCAAAATCCAGAATGTATTTAGTATACCCATATTATACAAGTATTCAAACTTGTCGGGTCTAAATCACATTCTATCCGGTCTTCGCTTAATCGTGCGTTTGAACCGTATCGTCCTTAAAAGCTAACCGGTCTAAGCTTAGGCTTAAATAAAGACCCGTTAGAAATCTAATAGGTTATTATAAACCTTTGTTCTAGAATAGAAGAACCAGTAAAAGCTACCTTCACTCGCTAATTGTGATTTATACTTACAAAGGTAAATACTTTTAACTTATTTTCCCTTATACGGGCTTGGGGTACGGTATATAAAATACCGCTTGGTCCGGCATTGAATCTTTAATCGAATAGTGGTTAAATCCTTGATATGCTACGTTTTGAAATGTTTTGTTTACTTAAAGCCTTTGGGGGGTTAATGACCATGTCTCGGATATCCTTGGCATTATCTTACGAGATGGCCACGACCATAGCACGGAGTGTAGGCGTACACTCGTCAGTGCCTAACCAAATAATGTGGTGTGTCTATTAATCTTTAACCCGGTCTATGGATCGGGCTACTGAACGCATAAGTAACATGTAATTCACTTAGAAGATTATATTACATAATTATCCCAAGTTATAAAATGTTTTGTGCCACGTGCATTCAAATCAATTTTTAAACCTTTTCAAAATGAGTCAGTTAAATTGTATTTACCAGTGTAAACTGACGTATTTTCCAAAAGGTTAAGTGTAGGTACTACTCGTACTAGGCTGGCTGTCTTCTAGCATCCTCAATAAGTCTCGCAAGCTTGGATGTCAAATAAACTGTTGAACAATTTCCTATTTTATTTTGATCCGCCCGTGGATCCGTTTCAACTATTTCGTGATATTTAATATTACATTTTATTAAAGTTGAAATGAATCTATCTTTGCTTCCGCTGTGCATTTATATATTGTGTTGTTTGACTTATGATGATATCAACTACGTCACGATACTCCCCACCGGGCCCACCGGACACGTGGAAAATAGGGGTGTGACAGGTTGGTATCAGAGCCAACTCTGAGTGAATTAAACACTAGCTTTTGTGTTTAATCTCAGTTACACAATTGCACATTCCTCGATTCTCGAGTCTAGACAAAGAACTTAGGAATTTTCCAAATTTGTTTTATTTTTAACTTTGTCTTATATAATTTTTCTTGTTGTATCACTTGTTTGTTTTTGACAGGTCGACAAAATGCCACCACGGATGAGAGGAAGAGGAAGAGGAAGAGGAAAAGGGCCACTCGTCGCCCCAAATGACCATGAAGCCGGACCTTCGCACCGGCGAACACCTTCAGATCCCTATAACACAGATCCTCAAGATATCTGGAGGGCTTTGATTGAACCAGCTAGGCGCTCAGTTTCACTGAGTACCTCCCCTTCTATTCCACACTCTTTTGGGCCTCATTCTCAAAATGAGCCCCACAATTCTCACCAGTCCTTCATACCTCTTGAAGGACATAACTCACCCTTCGACCACCTGTCTCCTGTCTTCCAGGGCCAGTTCAACCCTGCTGACTACCTTGGAGCACAAGTGGGTTTTAACCCACTTGGACCCGAAGATCACTTTTCCGGTGGCAACCCGATGGATATAGACGAGGACACCGATCCTTCAATGCCACCATCCGGAACTCCAAACCACCCCATCGAAATCTCAGATGGGTCACCTTTCGTGGGATCACCTTACAATGGTCCCGACAGCTACGAGGAGAGGTTTAGGCTTTGTGACTGGGCGTTTACCCCCAGTTACCACAACTCTCCCTTGCACCCCTAGCAGCAGCCACAACAACAACCACAGCAGCAGCAGAATCCTTCCGAGGATTCCCGACTTGTCGCGGTCACTCCGCCGCCACCACCACCTCAGCTTCAGCCTCCCTCGCCCCCGAGGCGAAGGAGAACGACCGTGCGAATATCCGCACGAGGGGGAGTGCGTATCAGCACCCCTCCACTTTCAAGTGGCAGCCGATACTCGCCACTTCACGAAGAACCAGAGATGGGAGAATCTTCACACCCCGTCTCAGAAGTAAATTCTGCGCCAGTCGCGCCACAACCACCACTGGGTTTTGGAGACCCAATTCCTACTTACACTGGTGCGGCGGCGTACAATCCCTTCGAGCAGCCGATCCACACAAACTACAACTTTGCAGAGGATCCCTACTGGGTAGCTGCGAACTCTCTCCAGCCGGAAGGTCCCTATGGAGGTCCCTAGACTACGGGACACCCGACCTATGGATACCCATCATATGGGTATCAGCAACCTCCGCCTCCTCGACCTCCGCATTATCAACAACCACCTCAGGCGCCGGTGATGTCACCGCCACAATTTCAAGAAATCCTTCAAGGGATAAATGAGGTGCGGCATGAATTGCGGGAAGAACGTAGGCATAACCGGGGGATGTTCAAGAAAATGGTGGATTTGATCAAGGGAAAAAGCAAGAAGGATCGTTAAATCCTTTGTTTGTTTGTTTATTTTAGTATTGTAATCATGTCCCTGCGAGGACATTTATTTATGTACTCTGCCCCTGCGTGGGCATATTTCCTTTATGTTCTGCCCCTGCGTGGGCATGTTTTTCTTTTAACCCCTGCGTGGGTTTGTTTGTTAATTTGGCCCATGCGTGGGTGTGTTATTTTTGTAAAAGTCCCGTTTAGGGCAAACTCATACTAATTTAATTTTAATTGGAATGGTTAGTTCAAGTTTTTCATTTTAAATTATGTGCTTAAATATAATGTGTGAATAAATGAAAAATAACATATTTTTAATTTACCATTTTAATAAAATAATAAGAATCTTAAAAAGGTAAAACCTAGCTTGAATGTCATATTAAAGACCTGGCCAATATGGTAGAACCTGTTTAAAAAGATTCAAATCTCTGTTAACATCTGCAAACATGTTAACATTCTTGGCTAGTGTGATCCGCAAAATCACACGTGTCACCCTTTTAAATAAATTATCCAAATTTATATTTTTATATATATATCTGATTGTGACATAATGCCTATGGGATATAACTAATGTCATATAAAACAAAAAGCAGCCGTAGTTTATAGACTCCTTGCCAATAAAGGGATTGATTGTTATTCAAACTTTAATCCTATAAGATCTAAATTTATAATTTAGAAATTTGTCTACGTGACTAGGCCTATTATGTCAATATTATATTTCATTCTAAAAAGTTACTAGTAAAAATCCTGAATGAAATTATTAAATAAATTAACTAAAATGGCTATTAAAACCATAGTTAATAAATCGTCAAGAATGATAGTACTGTTTAGGCTTCTAAATAAAACTTTGTCCTTATTTTCTTTATGTAGCAATTAAAGCTACATGGCCAAGTCAGAAGAAATAAACAGTCGTCCAGAGGAAAACCCTGAAAATGCTAAAATACTAGTAACTGGTGCGGAACTGAAAGCATTAGTAGACAATGCTGTTACCGAAGCACTAAATAGGCAGTATAGTGAAGCGAGCGGGACCCGAAGTAGGACCCGATCCGCACCACATTCCAAGCCAAAGACGCACTCGGAGGCTCATAGCAAACCGCCCTCTAAGAAAGATGCATCTAAGAAAGATGAGCTCAAGAAGGATGATGATCGACATTCATCTAATCACGACAGTGTTCCCTCAAAGAGGATGGTGTATGATGCCAAACCATATACCAAGTCCTGTACTTACAAGTACTTTGTTTCTTGCAAACCCCGGGACTTAACCGAGGAGAAAGGAGCAATAGATTGTATGACTTGGTTGGACGAAATGGACACGGTTGTAGACATCAGCGGTTGTGCTGAAAGGGACGTAGTAAAATATGTATTCCAATCGTTTAAGGGAGAGGCACTGGCATGGTGGAAGTCTCTCATTCAAGCTGCCGGAAAGATCCCACTCTATAACTTGTCATGGGATCAGTTCGTTGCTCTCATTAAGGATAATTATTGCCCGCAGCACGAAGTAGAAAGAATCGAGTCAGAATTCTTATCATTGGTGATGAAGAATTTAGACTGTCAGGCTTACCTCACCAATTTCAATACCCTATCTAGGATGGTTCCTTACTTGGTAACCCCAGAACCTAAAAGGATTGCTCGCTTCATCGGGGGTTTAGCCCCAGAGATTAAAGCCAGTGTTAAGGCATCAAGGCCTGCAACCTTCAGATCAGCAGCTGACCTATCTCTATCTCTTACCTTGGACTTAGTCAGGTTGAGATCGCTCCAGAATTCAGAAGAAGGTAAAAGGAAGCGTGAGGACGATACCTCACGAAGATCAGATAAGAAACACCGAGGAAATAACGACCACAAGAAAGGGTCAGGGTCTAGGAAGGACGGGCAACAATCTGGGGATAAGCCCAAATGTAAAACTTGTATGAAAAAACATTTTGGGAGGTGTCGACTTGAGTCGAAATCCCAGCCTCAGCCGAGGCCCTGTGGGATTTGTAGATCTTCAGAACATAAAGACTCTGGAGTGCAAAAAGCTGAAAGGTGCAACATGTTACGGTTGCAATGAAAAAGGGCACATCAAGTCCAATTGCCCAAAGAACACCAAGAAAACCGAGGAAGGGAAAAAGACCAACGCAAGGGTCTTCAAGATGGACGCTAAGGAAGCTGTTCAGGATGACAACGTGATTACAGGTACTTTTCTCGTAAATGATGTTTTTGCTAGAGTATTGTTTGATTCTGGAGCAGATAAGTCTTTTGTGGATAATAAGTTCTGTGAGTTGTTGAAATTACCTGTAAAAGCCTTAAGTGTGAAATATGAGGTGGAATTAGCTGATGGAACCATAGAAACCGCCTCAACTGTGTTAGATGGATGTGTTATATCCATTAGGAATCACTCTTTTCCTTTATCCTTACTTCCCTTTAAGCTAGCCGGTTTTGATATAGTTATAGGTATGGATTGGTTATCGCATAACCAAGCCCAGATTGTGTGCAACAGAAAGCAAGTGGTAGTCAAAACTCCATCTGGTGAGTCACTTACCATTCAGGGACATACCCAGCATGGATTGCCTGAGCAAGTGTCCATGCTCAAGGCATCTAGATGCTTAAAGAAGGGTTGTGTCATTTATATGGCACAGGTTACTATTGATGAGCTGAAACCCAAGATTGAAGACATCCCTGTCATTTCAGAATATCCCGAAGTTTTTCCCGAAGAACTACCTGGTTTACCACCAGATAGGCAAGTGGAATTCTGAATTGACATCATCCCGGGTGCAGCACCAGTAGCGAGAGCACCTTATAGGTTGGCACCAACGGAGATGAAGGAGTTAAGGACACAATTAGATGATCTGCTAGCCAAAGGTTTTATTAGACCTAGTTCGTCTCCTTGGGGAGCGCCGATCTTGTTTGTCAAAAAGAAGGATGGATCGATGCGTCTGTGCATCGATTACCGTGAGCTTAATAAAGTCACTATCAAGAATAGGTATCCTTTGCCCAGGATCGACGATCTGTTCGATCAATTGCAAGGGGCAAGCTACTTCTCTAAGATCGACTTGAGGTCGGGCTATCATCAGTTGAAGGTCAAAGATGAAGATGTGCACAAGACTGCATTTAGGACTCGTTATGGTCATTACGAGTTCCTAGTGATGCCTTTTGGGCTCACTAATGCACCGGCCGCATTCATGGATCTCATGAATCGCGTCTGTAAGCCTTACTTAGATAAATTTGTCATCGTCTTCATTGACGACATTCTTATTTACTCGAGGAGCCAAGCTGACCACGAGAAACATCTTCGTTGTATTCTTAAACTTCTACACCAGGAGAAACTCTACGCCAAATTTTCAAAGTGCGAATTTTGGCTTCGAGAAGTCCAATTCCTTGGACATGTGGTAAGTGAGCGTGGTATCCAAGTGGATCCCGCTAAGGTAGAAGCAGTTATGAATTGGCAAGAGCCAAAGACACCTACTGAAATTCGCAGTTTTCTGGGTTTAGCAGGATACTATAGGTGATTTATCGAAAATTTCTCAAGGATTGCTGCGCCTCTAACTTCGTTGACACGTAAGAAGGTTAAGTTTGATTGGGGCCCTAAGCAGCAGGAATCCTTTGACATTCTTAAGAAAAAGTTGAGCAATGCACCAGTGTTAACATTGCCCGATGGTATAGAAGAATTCGTAGTGTATTGTGATGCATCACACACTGGTATGGGTTGCGTGCTCATGCAGAAAGGCAAAGTTATTGCCTACGCTTCACGACAGCTAAAGGTACACGAAAAGAACTACACCACCCATGACTTGGAGCTGGGTGCCGTTGTATTTGCATTAAAACTTTGGAGGCATTACTTGTATGGAACCAAGTGTGTGATCTATTCAGATCACAAGAGTCTTCAACACTTGTTCAATCAGAAGGACTTGAACATGAGGCAGCGACGCTGGATGGAAACTCTAAATGATTATGATTGTGAGATAAAATACCATCCAGGCAAGGCAAATGTAGTTGCTGATACCTTAAGCAGAAAAGAAAGATTGAAGCCGATAAGAATCAATGCCAAGCACATTGAAATAAGGAATAGTTTGAACGAAAGGGTGTTAGCTGCACAGAAGGAAGCTGTGTTGGAAGCTAACTATCCTGAAGAAAAGCTAGGAGTAACTGAGGAGCAGTTATCCTATGACAAGGACGGAATGCTAAGATTGAATGGACGAATATGGGTTCCAGTTTATGGAGGACTTCGAGATGTCATCCTCCAGGAAGCCCACAGTTCCAAATATTCCATTCATCCTGGAGCTGATAAGATGTACCAGGATCTAAAGGCAAACTACTGGTGGGTAGGCTTGAAAAAGTCTGTAGCTGCCTATGTAGCTAAATGTCTGACGTGTGCTCAAGTCAAAGCTGAGCACCAGAAACCGTCAGGTTTGTTACAACAGCCTGAACTTCCCACATGGAAGTGGGAAATGGTGACAATGGATTTCATCACCAAGTTGCCAAAGACAAGGAAGGGAAACGACACTATATGGGTCATAGTAGATAGACTGCCCAAGTCAGCACATTTTCTACCCATTAAGGAAACTTTTAGCTCTGACATGTTACCTCAATTGTACGTAGATAAAATTGTAGCTCTGCATGGCGTGCCAGTGTCAATCATCTCTGATAGAGATACGAGATATACTTCTCATTTTTGGAAAAGTTTCCAACAGTCTTTGGGCACACGCTTAAATTTTAGTATGGCTTACCATCCACAGACGAACGGACAAAATGGGCGTACCATCCAAACGCTGAAAGACACGCTTCGAGCATGTGTGATTGATTTAGGTGGCAGTTGGGATAACCACCTACCATTGATCGAGTTCTCCTATAATAATAGCTACCATACTAGTATTAAGGCTGCGCCTTTTGAGGCATTATATGGTAGAAAATGCAGAACACCTATCTGTTGGGCAGAAGTAGGAGAAGTTCAATTATCAGGACCCGATTTGGTCTTTGAAACAACGGATAAGATTGTCCAGATTCGCGATCGCCTGAAAGCTGCCAGGGATAGGCAGAAAAGTTATGCGGATCCAAAACGTAAATCTTTTCACTTCGAAGTAGGTGACAAAGTATTGCTTAAAGTATCACCCTGGAAGGGAGTGATGCGATTTGGTAAGAAAGGCAAGTTAAGCCCGAGATACATAGGACCTTTCGAGGTTATCGAACGTGTCGGGTCAGTTGCCTACAAGCTAAACTTGCCTGAGGAGCTCAGTGCTATCCACAATGTTTTTCACATATGCAATCTGAAGAGATGTCTAGCTGATGACTCACTGGTCATACCGCATACAGATGTGCATATAGATGAGAGCCTGAAATTTGTGGAAAAGCCATTGTCGATTGAGGATCGACAGGTAAAGAAGCTTCGAAGAAAACATGTGCCTATTGTTAAGGTCAAATGGGATGCCCGTAGAGGTCCCGAATACACTTGGGAGGTAAAGTCTACCATGAAGGAAAAATACCCTCATTTGTTCCAGTAAATCTCGAGGTCGAGATTTCTTTTAAGGGGCTGAGGATGTAACACCTCGGAAATTCATGTCCAATAAAATAAAGACACGTGTCATGTTATGCAATCGTGTCATGAATACGGATCCAGATAAAGATGTACGGTAGGATTTAAACGTCGACATGTTAATTTATATCTCTGAGCGACCTATTAATAAATCCCTAACCAGGATATATTTATCAACATCTGATTTATGTTTATAAATCTGGCCATTCTAAATAATAGATTTATTTTATAACTTTGAACATGGATCCAAGGCAAATTCTTGGTAATTCCGTCAATAAAAACCTTCCACAAAGTGCCAAAGTATGTAAGTGCATGCCTAGACATGCAATGGCTGAAAATAGGGTCCCCATACTGATATAAGTTCAAGAGATTCGGAGATGAAAAGGTTGCATGGTCATAGCCTAAATAAAAACAAAATTCTGATCTCTGGCGACTGTTTGCGCACCTCAACACTCGGAGCCTTACGGTGCGCAAGGAGTCTTGCGCACCTCAACAACCAGGATGCTGCGGTGCGTAAGGGATGCAACTGGGCGATTTTACTGGCAGATGCCTGTCCAAACGGTTACACCGACTTATTTAGGTGGTATTCGAATTCAGGGGCTCCTATATCCGGTTTTTAGCATTATAGGACACCTGGGGACATCTTGTAACCTTCCTAGACTTATGTGTGATGATCCTAAGCTCTTGGACTCACTATATAAGAAAATCAAGTTGCAACTTTTTGGGCATTTGCATTTGCAACATATTTCTGGAGCTCTCTGGTCAGCAAACAATCTTCCTAGTGGTCCCTAATCATAATTAGGACTCTTGTAAGCATTCTTAACCTTTCTAAATTCGTTTTAGCTTAGTTAATTAGCTAAAAGTCAAACCATCGTAATTAAGGTTTGACTTCGTGATTAATTAATATGTGCTCAGTCTAATCACGAATTAAAAGTACCTTTAAGTAGGTATTTAGGTGGGTAATAAACCCTTAAACGGGTACTTCCAGATCCCCACTCTAACTATGTTAATTGTCGAGTCAAAGCTTACTTTAAAAAGTCAACAGAATGTTTAATTTCAAATTAAAGCATAATTAGCAATGTAGGATACTTACAACCTGTTTGATCATTAATATAACTTGGTAATTAATGTAAGAACATGTCCCAACATGTTCAACTCGACAATTTTCAGTTTAGGCTCGGTTTGGACCCGAAAGTCGCATAGTTTGACCTCTGCTTTGACTTTCAGTTCTGACCCGTTAAAGCATTTTTTAGAAATTCCTTAGAGCCATAATTGGACCAGGTTTCATATTAGTGTAACCCCCTGAGGTCACACAACTTGGTTCATTAGTTATCCAATTCATATGCATGTTTCCGTTAAACGCTTAATTGTTGACTATTATGCCCTTTTGACTATAAAACGTGATTTTTGAAAATGTAAAAGTGTAGAAACCTTAGTTACTAATTTATAAACTTGTACCTAAAATTTGACATCAGTCTGAGGTCTAGATTAGGAGTTATGCTCATTAGCGTAATTTGAAAGCTTTGTGTTAAATAAATGGCGTAATTAGCGTATAACCTATTTAAACCCACCTTTTGATATCAAACTTTTTACCCACTGATGTAATATAATATTTTAGGATTTTTGAAGATTTTTATTTAATTTTTGGCTGAGCATAACATAGGTCTCTAAGTGTAATTCGGTTAATGCCGGTTTTGCCCTTTTTAGCCATAAAATGAGTTTTACAAATCCTTTTGACCTCAAACCTTTTTCTACTGATTTTATTTGATAAATAAAATATTTTGAGCCTTCCGGAATTATAAAAATATCAGCTTTCCTGTGAAAACCCGGAAATGGCTCCAAATCGCCTTTTTAAGCGTTTTTAACGCATAGTATGTACTAAAACAATATTAAACATATAAGGTTGATACCTACTGATATTTTTAGTATATTTTAATATAATAACAGTAAGTAGAAGTTTTTAAACTCAGATTTCCAGTTTTGATCTTTTTAGCCTTTGTAAAATTACCAAAATACCCCTAAGGTGCATAGTTTGGTTTTAAATGATAAGTTTCACATATAGGTCATACCCTACTGTTATAACTTATTAAATTAAGTGTATTTACTGTATAAATCAGACCTGTAACTCAGATTACTAATTAAACTCTTTTATAATCTTTTAAATGACCAAAATGCCCTTATGAGGCATAATTTGTGTTTAAATCCGTTTTGGGCATAATAGAAGATATCTTACTGATATTATAACATATTTAAAGCATATTAACTCAGGGAACTTGCATATGACTCTTATGGGGGCCCGTGACGCCCTTTTCGCGCTCGGTTCGGTTTATGTAACTAGTTTGCATAAATTGACCGAAATGGATCAAACCTTATCATCTTTGTCTCAAAATCCAGAATGTATTTAGTATACCCATATTATACAAGTATTCAAACTTGTCGGGTCTAAATCACATTCTATCCGGTCTTCGCTTAATCGTGCGTTTGAACCGTATCGTCCTTAAAAGCTAACCGGTCTAAGCTTAGGCTTAAATAAAGACCCGTTAGAAATCTAATAGGTTATTATAAACCTTTGTTCCAGAATAGAAGAACCAGTAAAAGATACCTTCACTCGCTAATTGTGATTTATACTTACAAAGGTAAATACTTTTAACTTATTTTCCCTTATACGGGCTTGGGGTACGGTATATAAAATACCGCTTGGTCCGGCATTGAATCTTTAATCGAATAGTGGTTAAATCCTTGATATGCTATGTTTTGAAATGTTTTGTTTACTTAAAGCCTTTGGGGGGTTAATGACCATGTCCCGGATATCCTTGGCATCATCTTACGAGATGGCCACGACCATAGCACGGAGTGTAGGCGTACACTCGTCAGTGCCTAACCAAATAATGTGGTGTGTCTATTAATCTTTAACCCGGTCTACGGATCGGGCTACTGAACGCATAAGTAACATGTAATTCTCTTACAAGATTATAAAATGTTCCCTGCCCTCTCTCTCAATGATTCCGGTGATCGGAGTCGTGCCGGCCGGCCACCGGCCGCGGCTTTGTTCTCCGACAACACACCAACACTCCCCTTCATTCTCTGTCATCAACACCCACTTAACATCCTTCATACTTGACCCCCCCCCACATGCTTGATTAAACTGCCGGCGACCACCACCGCCTGGTGGCAGCGGCCCACGGCGTCGTTAGGCAGAGAAGACAAGAGGGACGTGGAGAGAGAGAGAGAGAGATGCGAAGAGAAGACGGTGGCGCCGTCATCTGCGGCGGCGACGGCAACCGTTCAGCGACTCAGTTTTGTCCGGTTCAACTTGGATCCGGTGCGGTCCAGGTCAGTCTTGGTTCCGGTTTGGGTTGATTTCAGTTTCGGTTATGACAGGACGACGATACTGATGGGAGGACAGGTTTGGTTTGGGTATTCCAGCTCAGAGTCAGGTCCAAATCGCAGGTTCGGGTTCCTGTTCGGTTCAGGTCTCGGGTCAGCAGGTTCGAATCCAAGTTGTTTCGTGTTTTAAGTCTCGGTTCAGATCCAAGTTGGTTCAGTTTTGGGCTTGGTTCAGTCTTGGCTCGGTTCAGTTCGGCGTATATTCAGTTCGATTCAGTCAACAACAGTCAAAGTGGAGTTCAGTTGGTGATTCGGGTGACTCGGTCAACTTCAGCCAACTCAGTCAACACACGACTTGGTATAATCTTAATGTCGCAAATTCTGTTATTATAATTTCAATAAATAGTTATTGTTTTAAAAATGAACTCGAACCATTATATGTAGTGATTATTTACGTTTGCCATTGACAATAATCTCATATATAATGTGATTAATTGTTGAGTTTTGAAAAATTTTATCGACAACTTGTGTTGTCGGGATCGTCCAAAAACAGAAGAAACTCTGCCCGTTTTTTTGTAAAAATCGGTAAAAACGAAATGTGTTAGTCTCTTAAAGCGAACCCTATCAATTCGCTTACTTTTTATAAAAATAGATATAAATGTATATTTATTTTGGTCAACATTTCAACAATACTTTTAATAGAATTAATTTTGATATATTACTTAAACTAAATAAAATATATATATATATATATACATAACTAGTTATGCTTTAAATCTTACTTCCAATCCTACGTCGTAATTCCGTTTATTCTTGCACGATCGTTTGCCCATATAGGGTGACCTCGGTGTTCCGTCCTCCTAATCTCTTACGCTCGTCAACACTTGGATAATCGGAAGACTTAGCAATTATGTGAGTATACTCGACCCATTTACATTTTAAACCACTTTTGGGTTGTAACATGTTACCATACAACAATTACACTTACACACACTTAAACGTACTTTGTGAACTCAATCCGATATACATGCTACTTATTATGCTAGATAATACATGCTTTATGCCATTACTATGTTATACCCTCGCTTAACAATTATAGCGCTATAGGAGTAGCACACCACCCGACGGGGGTTTGTTAAGTCAATATACTATACGGTCTCGTCACTTTGTGGCGAGGGATGCTAAATACTAGTGGACACTTTGGGTTTAGACGTAATGTTATGCATGCTAGTTACCTTGTATACAAATTGCCATGTGGATTTGAGTAAAATGCTTTATACTTATGTTATACTATTTAAACCTTGTGTACTCGCCTTTGCTTTTGCATTGAACTTTATTTTAACATGTTACAGGTTGATGATGATGATGCTATGAAATGAAGTAGCATTGACGCCTAGATACACACATAGACGTTTAGGTTTAAATGTTGTATCAATTTTGATTATGTTGTTATGTATTTCTTTTGAACTTGTTATTTGAATTTCCTTGTATTGTTGACAATTTAGTTTATGAAATGAAATCGGTTTATTAAATATTGACGCAAATAGTGTTATGAAGTCTCTAGCAATCTTCACACTTCGTCTCATCCCGATGTTTCCGCCATTGGTTGGGTTGTGACAGATTGGTATCAGAGCCATAACTATAGGGAATTAGGAAAAGTAGGAATGCTTTAACCTAGTCTATAGTTTTGGAGCTTTATTCTTGTGTATTGCTTGAAACTACTTACATGCTACTTGCTCGCTTCTCATTTATTCGCTTTGACTTTTAAACACATAAGTCGCTGGTGTGTTAATACTTGAATTGCTATTCTTATGTGTCAATACTTGTCTTACTATGTGTCGATACTTGATTTATTGATCTATTCTTTGTGTGTTATTCTCGACATGCCTTTTATGTGCTTATACTTGTTCGTTATTTCCATTAACATACGCCTTTTCCAAGGCATTTTACTCGATTCTTCTTAAACTCGAAAACACTCATATTATACAAATGAAACGAGTTTACCAAAATAGGTGTGAAACCCACAATTTGGTAAACGACTTTCATTCCGTGTGATTCTATTTTTGCACGAAATTCACCATTAAGTTAGGAGTGAAATCTACATCTTAATGGAAATTTCAAATTTATATTCGTCAAGTTAGGGTACGAAGTCGTCAAGTTAGGGGTGAAACCTGCACCTCGTCGACTAGTTCCACTCCTTGATTTTCAAAAATCCCGCTAAGTCTCGAATTTTTTATGGATTGGGAACATGCAGTAACTGGAAGGGTGAATACCGTTAACCGAGATATCCAGGAGAGTATTCCACCTATTAGGCCAAAGCATGTTTCTCAATTTCAAAAGATCATTCGACCACTTTGGTTAGTTAATGTTCCGTTTGGAACCATCCAAGTTTTATTCAAGCTTACGCTTTATTATTTTCGATCTTTTGTCAATTTTGAACAATTTTTCGAGATTTCATTTTGCGCACACATCATACTCTTACTTTTCATACGATTATACATTATTAGCATGCATGATTTCACGTAATATTATTTACACTTTTGTAACGAGTGGAGACATACCATCAAGATAGGAGTGATTTCCTTACCTTGACGATTAACTCCGCTTCTTTCCCATCTAACAACGACCTCACCAACGGATTATGGGTGATTCCCTTACCTCGGTGATCGTTACCAACACTTTCTTTTAAAAGACTATATTATGTAAATACGATCATATTTATATCTAAATCATTTATCATTAGTCAAGTCCCTAATTATTTCAAAATGCATTGTGATATAAACGAATTTACTATCCTACAATCTATTTTCATATAGATCACACACACAAAATTCTTAACTTATACCCTAAACGCTTATTCCTCAAATTTTCAAAATTTCACGAAATGCTACTTATCAACCTAGTCGGCCTAATAAATTCACTGCCCACGAAGTTGTATTCAACGTAAATATTGAAACAAGCTCATCACATATCATTAAACTAGAGATTTCTATTTTGATTGAGAATCAAACCAACTTTTCGCACATATGAAATATTACCAAAATTATCCAATCATTTATTAAAGCTTCTTTCAAAATCAATAAAACATTTTCTTAAAAAGACGCTTTTCAACAAACACTAAAGTCCATATACCGAACTCCTTTTCTAAGTACCAATTTTTTTCACAAGAATCTGTAAACTTCGAAGTTCTAATACAAAATTTTTTAAAACGATGCAAACTTATTAACCTCTAGAACTTCCCAAAACCTCACTCGATACGTCAATTAAATTCAAAACACGTGGGCAAGGAAACTTCATAAGGACCGACAAATTTTCAACTTATGTAATCTCTTTTAAAACCACAGTAGCATTCCATCCTTTTTACAAAGTAACTTTTCACATAACCAATAAACGTTTTATACTCTCTTTACTTTCACAAACTAAAGTCTATACTTCGTGACAACTCAATCTATTTTAACTTCACGTTTTGCGCAAACAACTATATATGCATATCATTTTACACGTTTTAGTTACAACAATCTCACGCGCGTCAGTCGTTCATTTTTCTTTCATACTCAAAACTTTTAATCTTTTACGCGCATAGACTCGTGCATTTCGATTTATACTATAAACAAAATCATTATTTCCTACATCCATACCTATACATTCTATGCCTTTACTTATGTTCACACTTACACATTTATGTTATACTCATGTTTCAAAATTCATACGTTTTACGTTTATACATACACTCACAATTATATACTTATGTTGTCCTTACATTCATGTCTATACTACATTCGTATTCATATTCATATTCATACCATGTATGTTTTCATTTGCACTTGTACAACTTTGTTTACACTTATAATCATACACATATACTTCATTCATACTTAAACCTTCATGTTTTACACCTATATTCACGTTCACATCTATGCTCATACATCTTATGTTCACACTGATACTTGTATTCATACTCATACGCTTTGTGTTTATGCTTATACTCATGTTTGTACTCACATTTATACTCATTTTTCATACACGTTATGCTTATACTTTTACTCATACTCCTGACGTGCGTTTTGTGTTTATGCTCACGTGTGTGTTCATATTTAAACTTATACTATGCTCATGCTTTTATTCATACTCAAAATTCATACATTCGCATTCATAATTAAAATTCATACATTCGCACCGTAAGCGAGCGAAACCCTAGGGATTCGCTTACGTTGGCCTTATACTATTTGGAACACAAACATGCTTATATGCTACATCCCTATTTATACGCAATCTTGTTTTCAGAATTTATGAATACCTTAAATTCATACGCAACTAGTACAAGCTATGTGGACATGCGACGATCAGTATAATCGCGGGTGGACACGGGATTATAGTGATGGGCGTATGAGAACCATAGAGTGTACTACTGCGTATGGTAAGACACGGAACATAACATGACACCGAATACGAGACGGACGTCACATGGTCAAAACATGGTGGATACGCCGTTGGTACTTCCTATACATAAGTGTTTTCATCATGTTACCAAACTTTCGTAAAACGTGCCATGAGAAATTCAGTGTCTTACAGACCTTTTGGACCTAATTCAAACTTTAAACAACTCACAAACGCATTATATCCGATTATCCCCGACGAGACTCCATTCTTAACACATTGCTTTCGTTTATCCAATACTTATGCCATTCTTTTACTCACAATCGTTTATTAGATCAATCGTTCACCCTTATACCCCCATTATTCTCCGTTGTCCTTCTTACAAGCCTCAATTTTAAACAATCCCCTTCTATTTGCCGAAACCCTTTCAAGACTTCCTTCTAAACAAATTTCGGGATGAAATTTCCTAAAGGAGGGGAGACTGTAACGCCTCCTATTTTCCGAGTGCTATTTTTTCGTTATTTCATTATTATAGTCGTAGTTAAACCGAATATAAAAAAACCTACTTCCCACATACATTCCACGTATTCTCAACTTTAAATAAAATGTTGCGAGATATTACGACATTTTACGGCATTCAAGTTCTGATAACGGGTCTCGTATGGAGTTATTGGCCACTAAAACACGGAGATTGGGCTTGTGGGCCTTGGCCCAAGTCCATTAAACCAAACATTGAACACAACCCACTTGAGAAACCCTAACCTTATAAACCTCTTAACTTCTTCTTTTTCTTCAAACTAAAACCCTAGCCCCCTTCTTTTCATTCTCGACCTCCCTGCCCTCTCTCTCAATGATTCCGGTGACCGGAGTCGCTCCGGTCGGCCACCGGCCGCTGCTTTGTTCTCCGACAACACACCAACACTCCCCTTCATTCTCTGTCATCAACACCCACTTAACATCCTTCATCCTTGACCCCCCCCCCCCCCACATGCTTGATTAAACTGCCGGCGACCACCACCGCCTGGTGGCAGCGGCCCACGGCGTCGTTAGGCAGAGAAGACAAGAGGGACGCAGAGAGAGAGAGATGCGAAGAGAAGACAGCGGCGCCGTCATCTGTGGCGGCGACGACAACCGTTCAGCGACTCAGTTTTGTCCGGTTCAACTTGGATCCGGTGCTGTCCAGGTCAGTCTTGGTTCCGGTTTGGGTTGATTTCAGTTTCGGTGATGACCAGACAACGATATTGACGGGAGGACAGGTTTGGTTTGGTTTGGGTATTCCAGTTCAGAGTCAGGTCCAAATCGCAGGTTTGGGTTCCTGTTCGGTTCAGGTCTCGGGTCAGCAGGTTCGAATCCAAGTTGTTTCGTGTTTTAAGTCTCGGTTCAGATCCAAGTTGGTTCAGTTTTGGGCTCGGTTCAGTCTTGGCTCGGTTCAGTTCGGCTTATATTCAGTTCGATTCAGTCAACAACAGTCAAAGCGGAGTTCAGTTAGTGATTCGGGTGACTCGGTCAAACCGAGTCGACTCGGTCAACTTCAGCCAACTCAGTCAACTCAGTCAACACATGACTTGGTATAATCTTAACGTCGCAAATTCTGTTATTATTATTTCAATAAATAGTTATTGTTTTAAAAACGAACTCGAACCGTTATATGTAGTGATTATTTACGTTTGCCATTGACAATAATCGCATATATAATGTGATTAATTATTGAGTTTTGAAAATTTTTATCGACAACTTGTGTTGTCGGGATCGTCCAAAAACAGAGGAAACTCTGCCCGTGTTTTTGTAAAAATCGGTAAAAACGAAATGTGTTAGTCTCTTAAAGCGAACCCTATCAATTCGCTTACTTTTTATAAAAATAGATATAAATGTATATTTATTTTGGTCAGCATTTCAACAATACTTTTAATAGAATTAATTTTGATATATTACTTAAACTAAATAATATATATATATATATATATATATATATACATCACTAGTTATGCTTTAAATCTTACTTCCAATCCTGCGTCGTAATTCCGTTTATTCTTGCACGATCGTTTGCCCATATAGGGTGACCTCGGTGTTCCGTCCTCCTAATCTCTTACGCTCGTCAACACTTGGATAATCGGAAGACTTAGCAATTATGTGAGTACACTCGACCCATTTACATCTTATACCACTTTTGGGTTGTAACATGTTACCATACAACAATTACACTTACACACACTTAAACGTACTTTGTGAACTCAATCCGATATACATGCTACTTGTTATGCTAGATAATACATGTTTTATGCCATTACTATGTTATACCCTCGCTTAACAATTATAGCGCTATAGGAGTAGCACACCACCCGACAGGGGTTTGTTAAGTCAATATACTATACGGTCTCTTCACTTTGTGGCTAGGGATGCTAAATACTAGTGGACACTTTGGGTTTAGATGTAATGTTATGCATGCTAGTTACCTTGTATACAAATTGCCATGTGGATTCGAGTAAAATGCTTTATACTTATGCTATACTATTTAAACCTTGTGTACTCGCCTTTGCTTTTGCATTGAAGTTTATTTTAACATGTTACAGGTTGATGATGATGATGCTATGAAATGAAGTAGCATTGACGCCTCGATACACACATAGACGTTTAGGTTTAAATGTTGTATCAATTTTGATTATGTTGTTATGTATTTCTTTTGAACTTGTTGTTATTTGAATTTCCTTGTATTGTTGACAATTTAGTTTATGAAATGAAATCGGTTTATTAAATATTGACGCAAATAGTGTTATGAAGTCTCTAGCAATCTTTACACTTCGTCTCATCCTGATGTTTCCGCCATTGGTTGGGGTGTGACAAGAAGATCAAGGACATACTTTCTTTGGAAAATGAAGATCCCCTGTTTAGACCTAAGAACTTCAATCCCGAGGAAATACTTGAGATTTCCTAGATCTTTCATTTCGAATTTTGAAAACAGATTCTCTTTCAACTATGCTATTTCGTCTACATCATTTCCGGTAATAATCATGTCGTCTACATATATGATCAAACAAGTTACAAGGTCATTTCTTCTCTTGAGGAGCAGAGTATGATCAGCATTACTTTGATGATACCCGTATTCTTTCATGGCCAAAGTGAACTTTCCAAACCATGCCCTAGGAGATTGTTTTAGCCGTATAATGACTTTTTCAACTGACATACTTCCGTTTCTTTAAAACTCCCTGAAAAACCTGGAGGTGCTTCCATGTAGACCTCTTCCGTTAGGTCTCCATGGAGAAATGCGTTTGTAACATCAAACTGGTGGAGAGGCCACTGCTTATTGGCTGCCACTGAGAAGAGGACTCTGATAGTGTCCATTTTTGCAACCGGAGAGAATGTCTCAGAGTAATCGATCCCATACGTCTGAGTGTAACCCTTGGCTATAAGCCGAGCTTTATATCTTCCAATGGAACCATCTGGTTTATATTTGATTGAATACACCCACCGACATCCAACAGTTTTCTTTCCTTTAGGAAGAACACACTTCTCCCACGTGTTGTTTTTCATAAGAGCACGCATCTCCGTTTCCATTGCTTCCTTCCAGTTCTTCTTACCCTGGGCTTCCTTTACGGAACTCGGTATTTGTTCGGAGTATAGTGAGGAAACAAATGCTTTCGCACTGTTAGATAAGTTCCCATCAACCATATTGGCTGTAGGATACCTTGAATTTCTGGTTTCCCTTTCTGGGGAGTACCGTTTTGGAGGAACCCCTCTATTGGCTCTAGGAGGTAAAACGTATGTTCCCGGTGTTGTTCCAGAGCCTCCATCATGTTGTTCATTAGATTCGACTTCTCCTTGGACTGCATTGTTTTGCTCAGCAATCTCTACTTGTTCCATTGTCTCAGGACTTTCCTGATTGTTAGTGGTATCTGGATCAGATTCAGGCACATTTCCAAGGTTTGGAGAGTCACTTACCTCGAACACTAGTCTGGATGATTCTTGGGTGAGGCTTTCGACATGCTTAGTATGTGTGGATGTATGAGATGACTCATCTTCGCTTGCAGATGGAATCCACTTCAACCAGCTCAGTGAGTCTTCATGTTCTATCTCCCCCTGACCACCGAGATGGGACTGATAGTAATATTTTGTTTCAAGAAAGTCACAGTGGACAGTCTTAATCACACGACATCGTGATGGGTTATAACATCGGTATCCTTTCTGATTCACCCCATAACCAATAAAGACACATTTTTCGGCACATGGATCAAGTTTGGATCGTTCGGTTTTGGGTATGTGGGGAAAAGCGGTACACCCAAAGACACGAGGTGGTAAGGTAAGAGGTGGGGGTAGTTTGGTGAATGTGGATAAGGTATCTAGGGGAGTTTTTAGGTCAAGGGCTTTGGTTGGTAAACGATTAAGGAGATACATAGCTGTGTTTATAGCTTCGGGCCAAAAAGATTTAGGGACTTTGGATTCAAGCATAAGGGCTCGGGCCATTTCTACCAAAATGCCATTTTTCGCTAAACTACACCATTCTGTTCTGGGTGTTTAGAGCAAGTGGTTTGGTGAATCATTCCCTTCTCTTGAATAAATTGTTTCATGGAGGTATTAACGTACTCCCCTCCATTATCAGATCGTAAGATCTGAATGTTGGTTTTGAATTGAGTTTGGACCATGGTGTAAAACAGTCTAATTTTTTCAAAGACTTCAGATTTGTGTTTTAAAAAATATACCCATGTCATCCGGGTACAGTCATCAACAAATAATAGGAAGAAACGAAAATTTTGACCTCCATTCATTTCAGTTGGACCCCAAACATCGGAATGTATTAGTGAAAAAAGGTTCACTGACCCTCGTGTTACTTGGTTTGAAAGGTTTTTTTATGGCTTTTGGATAAGGCACATGTTTCACAGTCTAATGTACTGTTGGACGGGAAGAGTTTAGGGAGTAAAAGATGTAGATACCCGGCGGAAGGATGCCCTAGTCTCCTATGCCAAAGCCATGCTTCTCTACTCTTTGTTCTGTGAGCAAGCATCGCAGTCCCTGACTGATTCACCTCATCCACATAATATAAGCCTTGTAGTTCAGTGCCACACCCAATTATCTTTCCAGTTCTGATGTCCTGTAAGATACAAAAATGAGGATGCATTAGAACTGTGCAATTGAGTTCCTTTGTAACATGACTTATTGATAACAATTTGTGTGTTAACGAAGGAACATATAAACAATTTGACAATCTCAGATTGGGAGATATTTCGACAGTTCCTCCTCCCTTTACTAAAGCATTTTCGACATTTGCAGTCTTGATGTGGGTTTTGTTTGGGTTCTTTGTAGACACGAAGTCCGATGGCTCGTACGTCATCGTATCAGTGGCTCTGCAATAAAAAATCCAAGAACTGACTTGATCACCGCTTTTCTGTGTTGTTAAATAGGCTTCCCCACTTGTTAATGAATAGTCTTTCAGCAACTCATAATTCCTGTGATTAATCATTTGTAAAAAAAAAAACTTTGTGTTTAAAGAAAAGTAGGGTACAAGTTTAGTCAAAGAAAATTCCAAAAAAAAAAGGTGACAATCCCTTTTTTTTTATCTTTCTTCACGTGCACCCCACCCCACCACACTTTTACTTTTACTTTTCCTTTCTTCTTTCTCCTTTCTATGCTCTGTCTTGTTCTTGGTAGCCACACAAAGAAAAAAAACTTTCTTATCTTTCAATGGTTCAACCCCTCAAACACATAGAAAAATGAAACAAAAAACCAAAAAACTAGCGGTGAGAAGTGGGCGAACAAGGGTTGTTTTGGGCTAAGTGCTTTCTCCGAGGTTGACCGGATGTAGGAGTTGAGACTGGGTCCGGTGGGTGTACGGTTGTGAAGTCGGTCGAAACAAACAAAACCCTAGGAACCTTTCTGTTCCTACAGTGATGATGGTCAGAGTTGTGATGGTGGAAGACGGAAGACGAAAGACGGAGTGGAATGCAGCGGTTGTTTGTTTGATTTTTTCGGAGTTTGAGTTTTTCTGGTTTGAGGTTGGATTGGCTGGGATAGATTGTAGATGATGAGCAAGGTGTTCACGAATCAGAAACACTGCTCTGATACCATATCGTCAGGTATAGAGATAAAAATGTTGTTTTTTGATTATTGAGTTCATGCTTGAATACAAATACATATGCCCAATTTATAGTAAACGAAAACAAGAATAAAAGGAAAGCCAATAAATGGCTGAGCTGGAGTCTTGGTTGTAAAATAGTTGTCATTGGGCTGAAAATCCTCATAATATTCTTGAATTATTCTATTCTTTCCGACAATACTAATGTAATAATAATCCTAATTTCTAAATAAAGAGATTTTGAAAGTTGTACACATTAAAAACATTTTGGGACACTATTAACCTGATTGTTTTTGTTCAATTCATTTCCCTTTTATCATTCTTTATTTGACCCTTTACTACATTCGAGATGAAAATCATTGTCGTTATCATCATACTCAGTAAATCCCACCAATAGCAAAGCTCAGGTAGGGTCTAAAGAGGGTACGATGTAGACAGTCTAACCTCTACCCCATAGGAATAGAGAGGTTGCTTCCAGTGAGACCCTCGGATCGATAGGTAAAAGAGTCAAATAAAGTGAGACCCCCGGCTCGATAGGTAAAAGAGTCAAATAAAAACATAAAAAAACATATGATCATATAAAATCATACTAGTTGTAACACCCGTGTGAACACACGGGTATGTTTAATGACGACCGAAATCAAATACTAAAAAACAAATTATATAATATATCATTTAAATTATTTGCATTTACTTACATATCTTTATAAAACAATGTTAAAGACAGTTAGTTTTAGTGTACATGTTTGATATAGAAATAAACTAAGTAATTGATAATATTGTTGTATAAAATGAAAGCATGACCTAATTTTATTTTAAAGACAGTTTGTTTTAGTGTACATGTGCAAAGTTTTTGTCTATATCTATAGGTAAAATATGATGTGAAATTATTTAATGAATTCACATTCGCATTATACTTATGAATTGACAACAACATCAGCCATAAGTCAAAAGTGAAGCTACAAAACATTCAGAAACAAAGGTCCTCTGTCTCTGTTTCAAGCCAATAATTGACCTTGAAACCGTATCTGCAAGCGGCGCTGAATTTCTTGATCTCAATACCCAACCTACCTGAAATTGACAATTACTATCCCGTAAATTTCAACACCGCATTGAAAAATCATATATAACAACCTAAGTTTCGAGATGTATTAAGGAAAACCGTTATCTGAGATGTAAACGGAAAGAATGTGATGGCTCAATGATGGTTGCTGTCATTAGGTGCATTGAGACCTAACGGAAAGAATTTGATGGCTTAAGTATAATTATAAGCTTATTAACGAATGAGACCATATTAATTTAAAATTTAACCTTATGATAACCAAAAGGCAATCTTTGTATAGTCTGAAACATAAGTCATCCTTGAACATGGGTCATCGGCCAAATCAAATAATAAAAAACAGATTATATCACTGCATGAAAAACAAAATGGATAAATTTAGGGAAAATGGGTTTGAAAGATGATAACCCAACAGTAGAGGATCCCATTCTACAGCTTCGATAAATGTAAGGGTGTTCTCAAATAATGGTTCCTAGATGTTTGAAAACCAACAAAGATCGACAAATGTCGAAAGTATTGATATTCTTTGGACATTTGTCGGTCTTCAAACATCTATGAAGCATTATTTGAAAACACCCCTGAATTTATCGAGGCTGTAGAATGAGATCCTCTACTGTTGGGTTATCATCTTTCAACCACATTTTCCCTAAATTTTTCAATTATGTTTTTCATACCTCCCAAAGCCACCTATTCGCCTGCAAACAGATCGAGAAAGGTTGAAGTATAATCTGTAATTAATTATATGGCACCAGATTTTCACTGATTCAAGAATCTCAACATCAGCTGACAACAAAGAACCAATTAACAAACATCTTAATACCAATCCATAATTCAGATTATTAACTTCTGAATGCACTAACTGGTTTTTCCTGAAGAATTATTGTCCAGTCTGTGTCATGTGGTGTCAATTGTACTGTTATTCCGCTTCTTCGATGTATTAACACATTAAAATCTTAAAACATAAAAGCAAACAAAATGTTCCCCAAAAAATAACAAAACACAAGTAGTTAGTTATATGCTACCAAACTTGAAGTGTTGCACCGCAGCCTCCACATGTGTACACCGGTTTGCTGATTATCAAACTAACCGTCATCATAATCAGCAAATTGCTATTATCATCAAAACACGTTTAAGTGAAAAGTAAACTGAATGAAAAACAAACAAACATCATTGAATCTATAAACATCATCCAGACTTGCCCGTGTGTTGAATTAACCGATGATTGTTTATGTAAGCTGCTGATGTTGGCTTCATGATCATTGTTTTCGACATGCCCGATGGTTCTGGTGGTGAGTTCTATAGTTGATTCTCCTGTATCACCCAACCAAAATAATTAGAAAACAAATCAAACACTACAACAAAACAAAAATCATCACCACAAACAAAACCAATCAAAAAAGATGAAATCTTTATCAAACTATAAATTCTTGAAATTACCAATCACGACTAAGAACAAACAGACCAAGAACATCTTCAGGGACAGTAAGGTGCTGTTTGTTTTTTCTGCACGAAAACCTCTTCTGCTGCAGGCCACATCTGCAGGCATCTGCAGGAGAAGAGGTGGACCAAATGTCTTCAGTCTGCAAGAAGAGGGTTTGTTTTTTTTATATATAAAACCTCCTCTTCTTCTTCTAGACACACACCACACACAACAATCTTCTGCACCTCCACTCTCTCTCTACTCTCTCTCTAGCCACCGCCAGCACATCACCACCGCCATCAGCACCACCGCCATCAGCACCACCGCCATCATCACCTCCACTCTCTCTCTACTCTCTCTCTAGCCACCGCCATCATCACCACCGCCAGCACTTCACCACCGCCAGCACTTCACCACCGCCATCATCACCTCCGCCTTCACTTTCATGCCGTCGCCACTCTCATCCAAGTCTGAGATCGGAACAATCCTTCTAGCTTCTCCACTGCCCCTTTTTGTTTGTTCTATTAATTACAACTTTATTCATTCGAATGATTCAGTTATGACATTATATTATGCCATTTTATGTTTACCATGTTACACTAGTTCGTGTAACGAATCGATTTAGGGTTTTCGATTTTAGGGTTTTTGATTTGGGGGTTTTGTTTGTGATGTTGTTGATGATGATGATTTGGGGTTCGATTTGATGATTTGGGGGTTCGATTTGATGATTTGGGGTTCGATTTGATGATTTGGGGGTTCGATTTGATGATTTTGGGGTCGGAGCAGGGCGGAGCAGTGGCGGAGCAGTGGCGGAGGTGGAGGTGGTGGCGGAGCAGTGGCGGCGGAGCAGTGTCGGAGGTGGAGGTGGTGGCGGAGCAGTGGCGGAGCAGTGGCGGAGCAGTGTCGGAGGTGAAGGTGGTGCAAGAAGAGGTAAACCTCTGCTTGGAGAAGCTTACCTCTCATCACTTCCCCAAGAAGAGGTTGGGGAGAGGTAAAAAGCACTTCACGAAAAAAAAAAACAAACACTCTTCTGAGGCTAAACCTCTTCCCGCGTCTGCACGGTGCAGACAGAAGAGGCCAGGAAGCTCTTCTTCCAAAAAACAAACACCACCTAAAAGTACCTTATCTTTCTGATTGAACAACACATCGTCAGCAAAGGTCATTCATAGTGAACTTGCAAAACATTTGCTTTCTCAGAATGCTAGGCTTAGATTGTGAATAAAGATGACAACACCATAGCTGCAAGAAGGTTGCATGAACAACCGCCATCCTACAACCTTGTTATACCCTAGAATTCTTGGAAAACACCATAGTTTTAGTCTCAGGTGAGAAGCATCTCAACAACATCATTGACTGAATATCGCTTACAATCTAAAAAACGTGGTCTTAGGTGACATCGATCTCATAATCATGCACCAAACATGGATTACAGCCAACGCTACCTAGCACAGCCGTGAACGGCAGCTGACAACGATGGTTTATATATTGAAACAACACGCCAGATCTCACCATCGTAACCTCAGATGACAAAATCATCTTCATCGTTTTGAGTAGAGACGTTCAAGTTGTTTTGGGCATTAAATGAACCTGTGAGAAGTAATCATATATCCATCTCTTTCTTTCTTCTTGACACTTTAATCTACAAAATCATCATAGCCACACGACCACATGTAAAACAAAACACAGGAATCAGGTCCAAACGTCAATTTATATGACCGATCTACAAACGAAAAATTGGAAAACTTGTCGGCGTCCTTACATACAGCTAAATAGGCATCTCAGACCAACCAAAATCCATTTTCTTGTATAGATGTGACAACAATTATACACGATCCCTTTTCAAAACCTTAATCACCAACACGTCGGTGAAGGTCATTCATGGTGAAGTTGCAAAACATTTGTATTGTCAGAATGCCAGGCTCAAATTGTCCATAAAGATGACAACACCATGGCTGCAAGAGAGGTTGCATGAACAACTACCATCCTACAACCTTGCCATACCATAATGCTATCTTCATTCAATTTTTACTCAGATCTACAAAATCATCATAGCCTCATGTTGAAAGGACAAGAAAAATGTACTTTGCATTCATTTTTATTCGTCATCACAGTCAACACTAAATGATTTACTAAAGTAATACAAATGATTTGAAAATGTCAGAACTCGCATATATTCGGGCCGACGTTTGCTTCATCACAGTTTTAGTCTCAGGTGAGAAACATCTCATCAACATCATTGACTGAATATTCCTTAAATGACATCAATCTCATCATCATCAACCAAACATCGACTACACCCAACGCTACCTAGAACAGCCGCGAACGGCCGCCGGCAACGATTAGGGCAATGTTGCAACAACACGCCAGATCTCGCCATCATAGCTGCTCAAATGACAAAATCATCTTCATCGGTCTGAGTGACAAAAGATTGTGATTCACCGACGGATTTCTTTATGGATGACATGGTTCGTGTGGAAGATGAGGAAATAAAGTGTGAAGAAGAAAGAGAAAGTTGAGATATGATTACTTCTCACAGGTGCATTAAATGCACAGTTCAACACCCCATGCATTTTCAAAAGTTTCCTCCTAAAAAAACCTAATAATTATATAATCCAACGATAGGCAACATGAATAACCTATATATAACGAATGCCAAGGATTATGACAATCTATCCAAATTTCTCATACCTACAAAACCCCAACCAGACTTTCAGCCAAAACAATAGAAACTCATTAAATAAAAAACCTAATACCAACAAAACCACAAGCAGACCATTCTACCAAAACTATGGAAACTTGTTAAATAGAAAACCTAACCATTTATAAAGAACTACAGTCGGACGCATCACCATTGCTTGCCAGAGATCGACATCTACCATCGAAACCTGTCGCCAACTTCATCTCCATCGCCAACTCGTGGCTGTTACCCTGAATCGGTTGCCGAATTTGCCCCAACTTACCGTTAGAAAAAAAAAACTAAATTTATATTATGTAGTAAACAATTTGAAAATTACCTTGAACATTTTTATTGGTCGACCAAATACGAAACATATATCTGTCGAGATCTCGGCAACGGTAATGAGTGTCTGGTGCAACTTCAGTTTTTAGAACGATTGAGAATCCATTTAGGTTAATGATCATAAACACAAAACCTAATTAAACAAACCTACACATCCATTACAAAATCCGGTAATAAACATACCTGAACTTCAACAACTTGATGGTTAACATCTGCACCTGATACATAAACAAATCAATCAGATTTAATCATCAACAATTTTCATCAGCAATTTTAAAACAAAGATCTTGTACCTGATAGAAGACAACAGTTGACTGCAGAGCTCTTTGAAAACACTACATGTAATCAAAATCCCCAAATTAGAAGCCTAATTTCTAAAATTAACCAAATTACTACAAATAAAGCTTTTAAATAAAGCAAACTTCAAAGTAAGATAAAACACCACTTGCAATAAATAAATTTCAACCAAATCACAACAAAATTACAGAATCCTGAGTTCAAACTGTTACATAATTCACTTAATCAGTTCTAATTATGTCAAAAACTAAACAAAGTCGAACTGTATCAGATTACAAATAAAAAATGAATTTAAAACAACACTTTAAATCATACATCTCGTGATCACCATTATCTGAATCGGAACCGAAGTTGAATACCGTAGTCCAAACCTTTACATAGAGTATAGGTAGCTTGTTGCCATCGTCCGTTGTTCGCTCTTAACAATTATGATCTATGATTTTTAATTTATGTACAGGGTGTACAATAAAAAACAAAGAAAAGTTATTCATGAAGATACCTGGGATGTTATTTTCTTAGCATAAGGTGATCATGGTCATGTCCATCACACAAAGGTCCCTGTATGTTACTTCTTGATAAGTAAGAGAGTCAAGAAGTCGAGCAATTGGGTTAATGCTTGGATCTTCATCATACACGCCATTGACATTAGTAGCTTTTAAAACTACCTAGAATTAACAACATCATCAACCAGATAGACTTCTTGTGTTAACTGCATTAACAACATATAACTCTCAATTAACTTTACCATGTCGTAAAAAAAGATACCGTTGTGAGTGTAAACTATGCTAGAATTACCAAATTACCCATGCTACAAAAATTTTAAGTTCGCTGCCAAAAGAATGACTGGAGAGTAAGAAGTAGGCGGTACCCAATGTAATCAGCTGATGAACGATCGAGACCATTACTTCCTGCCCATGAGGATCCATGAAACTTGTTTCCTCCACCAACAACTATGGCTACTTGGAAATTTTCAAAGAGAAAGAAACATCCATCACTGTTGATTATCTGAATATGATTATTCATTATCACATAACCAGCTTAAAAACATGCATCCAAACACCCCTTCATCCACATAATAATAAAAAAAAAGTACCTCAATGCCAAGCCGTGTCACATCAGCAACCTCTCCTGCAATAGCCATTGTAACCTATTATTCCAAGGTAGCTTATATGACAATATGATTCAAAATATAGATATGTGATAACTTAAAACCTAAGCCGAGCTTGCTCATTTCGTACTCGAGCTCGGCTAATGTGCCACTCCTAAAGTATTAACACATGAAAATAATTATATTAATGCATCTAATTATTAATTTTGTGGGTTTTTAAGGGATCAATGACTAACAAAGATATATTACGTAAAACTTAGTAAGTATTAACACATGAAAATGATTTTACATGAGCCATGTTGAGTAAAAATATCCATTCAGACCAAAAAACGCTCATATCAAGTAAAAAAACTTATATAAATGGCTGAACATCAAGCTTTCAAGAGCAGCTCATATGTAATTAGCCTATTACATGACAAATGTTGCTCATTCTAATTAACTTTGATCAGTACCTTACCTTTTGAGCATAACCCGCTTAATGTAAATGATTTCAGTGATAAGTCTCACATGATCCACCGGCAATCAGTTGTCTCCACCGTGAGCGGACTGTATAATATAACATTAACATGAGATGCTTTTTTTACTTTAAAACTCATTAATCAGATTTAAGTCTAATGGAAAAGATAAAAATACCCTCCATTTAAAAATCCTTGCAACTTTAGCTTGTTAATAAACAAATTAAGTTATATTCACTTAAGAATTGACAAAAACTCAGAATCAAATAAAAATTAACCTGAATCGCTTCTTGTGCTTCCTTTGATGCCTCTATAATCACCGGTGTAGCAATCTTCACCGCCTCTCCTCCGGCCTACTTCAACACTGGCATTAATGAGATCGTCAAACGATAGATATAAATATACTCACGAAATTATTATTCTCATGATTTATTTAATATTTAGCAAGAGTAAATTACATTTTCATCCTTGGAGTATACAAAAGCTAACGGAAATCATCCCTAAACTTCAATTAAAAGGATATAATTAAAAGGGGGAACTTGAATCCAAAATACATAGCAATTAAATGATATAATTAAAAGGATATCAACCCAAAATCAAGAACAAAGGCACGTCCATGATTCATTATGTAATATCATTCTAAATCACAGGGTAAAGAAAGTAATAAAAACAGAGTAAATAGGTACAGAATTCATACCTTCATCCTCGTTATCGAGATTAAAAAATTTTATTATAAAAGTACTGGTTCACCAACATTGTCTTCTGTTTATCGAGATTGAAGGGCAGATCTTCACCAACACTGTCTCCCCTAATTCTCGAAACAAAGAAACCACATTAGGATATTAGAGTAGCGATAGAACAAAATCCAAAAATACCTTTGCAAAATAAATCTGATTGCGACCTAAATTCATCAAACAATATACCAGGCGAACACCGAACAACAATTCACAATGAATTAGGTTTCCCATTTACTCAATCGCAGTTCACTATCAACATGAACAGAGTATGAAGAAGAACTAAAACCAACTATCAAGTCAGCATAATGTCAGCGTAGAGAAAAAAAGAGAGCAATTTCTTCTGTTTCATGAACAATCAAACATCCAAATACACAAACGACGTCGTTTTTGTAGTAGAAAATTCTCACCATCACTTGCAGACTTCCAACATATTTCATCGTCATATGATCTCCGCCGTTTATATAAAACCCTAACGTCGTCAACTGTAGCTTCCTCAACAATCTCCATTGCGATGATCTCTTCCTTCTTCTTCTTCTTCTTCTTATTCTTGTTCGAGGATATTAAGTAGACAGTGAGCATCAGTAGAGCAATAACCGGAGCGACGGGTTGCAGCGGCGGCGTAGCATATAACCGCCGAGGGTTTTGGAAGTTTGAAGTTAAAGTTGATGACGCCGGTAAACATTTCGAATCGGAAACTAATCAACGACGGCAATGGAGAAACTTACAGGTTTCGAGAGAAAGGGGTAGATGGCAGATCTAGACCTAGATCTGATGGAATTTGATAGAGAGAAAGAAAAGAGGAGGGTTTGAATTTTGAATTTGATTTTAGGTTTAAGTATATTCGAAGGTTTGAATTTTGAAATTCCCTTCTAAAAAACATCACTCCCCCTATAATCTGATTTTTTAGATTTATATATATAAGGTAGGGATCCTAAGAGAAGTCCACCCTATATGAGAAACTTGAGAAGCATTCTGGACCACACATTTTTCTAAGCCTTTCGTAATATACACATATGTATATAGTCAATTTTAAACTATACATATGTGTATATTACGAAAGGCTTAGAAAAATGTGTGGTCCAGAATGCTTCTCAAGTTTCTCAACTAGCCTATCACTTCTCACATGGTCCTTATCATATATATATATATATAGGGAGGAGCTCATGCGAGAACCACCATTATTGTGAGAACCGCGAGAACCAATGTGAACACAATCTAAAAAAACCTAACCCCCCCCCCCCCAAAAAAAAAACCTAAACCCCCCTCCCCCACCCGCCAAAAACCTAAACCCCCCCCCAAGCTAAAATGCTAAAAACTAAACCCCCAAAAAACCTAAAAAAATCTAAATTTTTTTTTAATATTTTTTATGTTAAAATCGCTACTTTTAGAAGCAAAAAAAAAAAATTGGCTTCGAAAAGTAGCGATTTTTTTATAAAAAAATATTAAAAATTTTTTTTGTGTGATTTATAGCTATTTTTAGGCATTTTTGGTTGTGTTCACATTGGTTCTCGCAATAAGAGGTGGTTCTCGCATGATCTTCTCCCTATATCGCTACTTTTCGAAGCAAAAAAAAAGAAAATTTTTTTTTATAAATTTTTTTTGCCACTAAAAGTAGCGATTTGAGCATAAAAAATATTAAAAAAAATTAGATTTTTTTTAGATTTTTTTTAGCTTTTTTGGGGGTTTAGTTTTTAACATTTTAGCTTGGGGGTGGGGGGTTTAGGTTTTTGGGGGGTGGGGGAGGGGGGTTTAGGTTTTTTTTTGGGGGGGGGGGGTTAGGTTTTTTTGGGGTTTTAGTTTTTAGCATTTAGCTTGGGGGGGGGGGGGTTAGGTTTTTTTTTTTTTTTTGGGGGGGGGGGGGGTTAAGTTTTTTTAGGTTTTTTTTAGCTATTTTAGGTTGTGTTCACATTGGTTCTCGCGGTTCTCACAATAAGGGTGGTTCTCACATGAGCCCCTCCATATATATATATATATATATATATTATATATGGAGTATATATATATTATCCGAATTATGACATCAGTCTGGTCTATGTGGCATATCCAATTGGTTGACACGTAAGCAAAGTTACATCAGCCTCTAATCCCCTTTAATAGATAGTATAGATATAGGCAAAATAGTCAAAATAAAACGGAAGAAGACATATAACTACATAAATAGTACTAAACATATTCTTACTAAGCTACCACAATAGATGAAAACATATAATAGGAACATATAGCACTTCAAATAGACACACATATCAGTTGTGATATTCCTAGGATACCAAAATGGACTAAAGAAGCTATGCTCCTAACACGAGAAGCTAATACAAAAACTGTGTCTTCCTCCTAAAAGTCTTTAACCTTAATCTTGCGTCTCCACGAACCCCTATCCTCGATCATGTCCTCAGAGAGGTGTAAGTCTAACATATCTTTTCTAACTCGCTCATCTTAAGTCATTTTCGGCCTGCCTCTACTCCTCCACCCCACCACAGTGAGAGTTTCTACTGATCTAACTGTGTCTGTCACTTGTCTCTTCCAAACATGCCCAAACCATCTCAACCTCCCCTCCCTAACCTTATCTAAAATACTAGTCACTCCCAATCTTTCCCTAAAAACCTTATTTCTGATCCTATCCAACCTAGTATACCCACACATCCACCTAAACATCCTCATCTCTGCCACCTCCAGCTTACGCGCTTGTGCCTTCTTAATGGCCCAACAATCTGTTTCGTATAGCATAGCCGGTCTAACTGCAACCCTATAGAATTCGCCCTTTAATTTTGCTGAGAACCTCTTGTCGCACAATACCCCAGCGGCTGCTCTCCACCTACACCATCCAGCCTGAACTCGATGAGCTACGTCACTATCTATCTCTCCATCATTTTGTAAACAAGATCCTAAATACTTGAATTTAGTTACCTCCGGAACCACTTGCCCCTCAATGGAGATTTGATTGTCCTGGTCTCCTACACCATTGAAATCACAGTAAAGATACTTGGTCTTAGAATGACTAATCCTTAAATCGTTACCCTCTAAAGCTACTCGCCACTCCTCTAACCTTGCATTAAAGCTTTGTTTACTCTCAGCCACTAACACAATATCATCGGCAAAAATCAAGCACCACGGAACTGTGTCCTAGATCAACTTAGACAACTCATCTAAGACAATTGCAAAAAGAAACGGACTCAACGCAGACCCTTGATGGAGTCCTACCTCCACAGGGAAGACATCAATATCCCCACAGGTGCACGCACGCTAGTTTCAGTCCTAACATACATATCCCTAGTTATGTCTATATATTTCCCTGGAATCCATCTACACTCCAAACTATCCCAAATCAGCCTGCATGGTACACTGTCATATGCCTTTTCAAGGTCAATGAACACCATGTGCAGATCCCATTTCTTCTCCCTATACTTTTCCATCAATCTCCTTAGAATGTGTATTGCTTCTGTAGTTGATCGCCCTGGCATGAAACCAAATTGGTTCACCGAAACTTGAGTTTCTCTTCTAAGTCTATTCTCAGTTACCCTCTCCCATAATTTCATAGTATGACCTGGTAACTTACTCCCTCTGTAATTCCCATAATATTGAGCGTCCCATTTGTTCTTATATAAGGGCAATATGACACTGCTCCTCCACTATTCTGGCATGTTTCCAGATTTGAAATAAGATTGAACAGAGTAGTTAGCCATTGAACTCCTTCATCACCTAAACAGCTCCACACCTCAATGGGTATGTTGTCCGGACCAACTGCCTTAGCCCTTCCCATCTTCCTAAGTGCAGCCCTCACCTCCCCTTGTGATATACGCCGATAGGGCTGGCAATTGGGTACCTATTAAGACACGATTAGACCTGCTTGACGGAAAAATACACCCTTTGACTTTTTTATTTTTTAAAATAATTAAAATTACAATGTTAGGATCTATCATTTATTCATCTTTGTACGTAAAACATAAAACTGTTTTACAAACATGAGGTAGAAATTAGTTAAACGAGTCGTAATCATGTTTGAAACTTATGTTGTGCGCGCCGTCAGAAACATAAAACTGTCTCATTTGCGCATTGGTGTTGTCACTTTCTTGTTGGTTAGCCCTCTCTTCATTGAAAAGTTTATGTAAGTAGTTTTTCCATCTCGATTTAATGTCATGATCCTTAATATTCTAACCCATCTTATAGAGAGTCGAGGAGTTTATGGAAGTAATTTTTCCATCTCGATTTGAGATGAAAATGTAAGACAGATTAACCCAGTGATGAGGTAGAATAATATCTGACTCGCCTAAAATATTCTAACCCATCTTATTGAGAGCCGGGGAGTTTGCCAGTGATATTTTTGTCTCCAACGCGAAGTCGAAGATGGGTCGGTGGAGATATCTTGTTCACCACCAAATGCACCTTCTACATTATCACTTCCACCAAACCTGCTTTCAGATCCATCTCCTCTGTTCGAGTTATCATTAACTTGTAATAAATTCATATATAAAAATTCGAAAGAGAATAAGACACTGAATAAGTGAAAGTATAGAACAGATACACCATACCAACACAATATGCAGCAAATGAATATAATATGACACCACATACACATTTGATCTTACAATTGTGGTAAATGGCAACAAACACCTTTACACCAACACTTCAACAAACTGTACGAACAACCGCAGTACCAACTTCAATTTAACTCCCAATCACCAGTGGTGAGGTGCAAAATTTAAAACACGTGGCAGAACAAAGGCGATGCGCAAGCAATAAAAACTCTTTGCGGGAAACAAAGTACTCATGTGAACAAATTTTGACGGTTACCGACTACTCAAGAAGCCAAACTCAAGGTTTGATCTACAAATGCACAGTTAGAAACGTGAACTGGTTCATGAGGCTCAGAGAATGCAAAAGGACCATGCCACATTGGCTGCGATAGGGGTTGCAGCTGCTAAGCTGCCATCCTCTATAACCGTCGCGCCATGGCGACATATTACCTTAAATTTTATAACCAATTCATGAGGCACTGTAATTATATTTTTTTATCTACATTATTTAGGTTATACATGTATATTAGTCTTACAATTTCAGAAGCAAAGTCGAATTTATGATTTCCAGCGCTATATATTTGGCCTGGCTCGTACGCACTACTCTTCTCGATGAAGCGACCGAATGTATCCCACTTCTCGTTATTATATAATGGATGGACATAATACGAAAAGTCACCAAGGAACAACATAGTTTGATCTTTCGCTCAAGCCAAGTTATGCTCCAAGGTTTTATTTGATACTTGCGCTTGTCCAAAATCACCTAACACATTAAAATAAATGAATAACTAAACAGGTACGAACGCTTCAATCCAACTTCTAAAATAAAAGCATATCGGTATTTTTGAACCAAGTCGCGAGTCGTGACTAAAGTAATTGAATATGCACAAAATGATAATTAAATTAAGAGTCATGTTGACTACTTGATTCTATAGAACTCAAAGTCAACTATTAGCAGGAACACAATACGCAAGCTTGTGAGCCATCTCTCCCATGTACCAATGCAGTTCAATCACGACTGCACAAGTGTTTCAGAATCGAACTTTTCAGTTAACTATTTTCATCAAAATACAAAATTATATGCATCCCAGTAAAAAAAGACCTTCGATTTACACCCCAACCAACAACGATCAGCCAAAAAGACACGCTTAAATCGTAAACCCTAAAATCGACACATTAGATTAGACTGATTATTGTTTTAGGGCTGACAGAGAAAATGTTCAATTAGGGTGTTTTGCAGGTGGTGAGAGTTGGTGGTTGCAGTGACGTCGACGACTCCATCGAACGACCTTCTCCAGGCTGCAAAAAAGGGAAAAAAGGGAGAAAAACGAATGGGGGAGACTCGAACCAATGCCAATGACAGATATAAATAGCCTATAAACCACTAAACTAAAGCTCCAAACATATCAAACTATCAAATTGAAACCAATAAATACATTAGCAGTGTCGGATAAAGAGCTAATTATCAACTGGCAAGTGTAAAAACCACTATTCATAAGCTTTGTCTTTTAAAGATAGGTTAATGATTCATGTTTTAAAACAAGTTAATGCTTAGACTATACTAAAACTAAACAAGGCAATCCACTGATACTTGGGGGAGATTCGAACCAGTGTCTATGACAGATATAAATAGTTTATAAACCACTGAACCAAAGCTCCAAACATATCAAACTATCAAATTGAAACCAATAAATACAATACCAGTATCGGATAAAGAGCTAATTATGAAATGGCAAGTGTAAAAACCACTATTCACAAGCTTTGTGTTTTAATAGATAGGTTCACTGGGGTAAGATCAAATAAAAAGTTTATTTTACCTAAGTAGGATGAGAAGAAATCTTAACCATTCATTTTTCAAATCAATGGTTAAGATGAAAATGTAGGAGAAAGGAGTGCAAGGGTATCTTAGGAAAATCCTATTTATAGACTTTTTCTCTCCACATGCAAGACACATGCTTATTCCACCCCTAGTTTTTAAACGTTCATAACTTTTTATACGACATTATTTTTTCATAAAAATTCATCGTAAAATCGAGTGTCTTTTTATATTTAATTTGAGTACCATATTGCTATATAAAATATGAACACTAAAAAACCCACTAAAATGTGTTGTATTTCTATGTTGTATAACATTTTTTTGTGCTTGATTTTTGTAATATATTTTTGTGCTGAATTTTTGTTGTCTTAATTTTTTTTCTCAATTTTTTGTGCTGGATTTTTTTGTACTACATTGTTTTCCTGAATTTTTTCGTTCTATATTTTTTATACTATATTTTTTATACTACATTTTTTGTGCTATATTTTTTTGTACTAGATTTTTTTTTGTATTTTTAAAAAACAAAAGGGGTGCCACATGTCATTTTCACTCCTATTTATGAGGACGAAAATGCCCTTCATTCCTACTTATTAGGAGTGCCAAATGTCATCATCATAATCCTTCTTAGGCTATTAGGCAAAATTCACTTTTTAGTGGATCCTTCCCAGGTTAATGATTCATGTTTTAAAACAAGTTAATGCTTAGAATATACTAAAACTAAACAAGGCAATCCACTGATACTTTTAAAACTAGAATTATATAAATTAAAAAATTATATTTTATTTGTTTAACCTATAAACCTAAAAAAAATATAATTTATCTTTTTAACCTATCAATCTATTTAAAAAACTTAAAATTCGTTAACCTATTTACATTCCATCAACCAATTTTGACTTGCAGACTCTTTTATCTCGTTTAGATAAACCGATTAAACAGTTTATCTTATGCTATAAGGTTGTCTTAAGTATTATGAGGCTACTGCCCCATCGGCAAGGCACAGAGGGGGGAACATCGCCAAGCGGGGTGCGGAGGAGGGGCATGGGGCTCTGCATGGGCGATAAGGGAAGAATGTTAATGATGGTTTGTTGGGAAGGGGTAGAAGCAAGGCAGGGACGTTCCCACCTTTCTAGAGATCCTAAGCGAACTACGAAGCGGGACCCTAATTTCGACCATAAACTCTCATTCAATCCCGATAGACCCGTCGCCATGGATGATTACCGTTACTTTTTTATCTAGTGATAGCCTATAGCCTAAAAATTGAAAGCAAGTTGTGATGGGAAGTGAGAACGATGATTGCGGCTTTAGGCCGCTGAATAATGATAATTAGGTCGATGGTCGTTGCTATGTTGTAATAGCTGAAAAATAATGTGAAATTGGCTTTGAAACTGGGCCTTTTTTGCTAAATAATATTTACTTTGGGTTTCTTCAATGAAAATCTAGTTTAGTTTTAAAATAAACGTATTTATTTGGGCCTAATACATATATACATATACCATATATAAAACTTTTTTAAAAACTTGGAGGCTCTTATTTTATGGTGGCCCTAGGCCCGTGCCTAGATTGCCAAGCCTATGGAGCCGGCCCTGAAGCAAGGGGTGCTACGAGAGGGGGCGTAGGCTATGGGTGGTGTGATTCACCACAACAGGGTTTGGGGTGCGAAATGTGAAGGTCTCTGTGTCTATGGGCGACGAACTTGACACGACACGAAAAAACAGGTTTTGGGTCAACGAAAATAACCCGTTTAAGAAAGCGAGTCGTGTATGTAGTGGCGGACCCATAATTCTTTTTCAATGGGGTCCATTTTTTTTGGTGTCCAAAATTTTCATAACAAAACGTTAAAATTTTCGGGTTGGTCCTCATTCGGGCCGGGTCATAGCGAGGTTTGTACTAGATTTAAAAAAACAGGAAAAACAAGCTATACAAGAATTGCTATACAAGGATTGAACCTTTGACCTTTTGTTGGTAAAGAGAGAGATTTACCACTACACCATTTTCCTTTTCTTTTTATGGTGTCCACCTAATTGTATTTATGGGATCCTTATACAATTTAATATACCGAATCTACTAATTTTTTAAAAAACATTGGGGTCCGGGGACCCCGACCCACTCTATGTGGGTCCGCCCTGCGTGTATGGTTTGACCCATTTTAAAAACAAGTTGGTTAAGGTTGACCCTTATATAAAATGGGTTGACCCGTTAACTTGTTTGAGTATTTAAAAAAATATAATTTTTAAAAAAATATAATTTTATCTTTGTTATTTTCCATTTTCCATGGTTAGTTTTGTCGTACCATATTATCTACTTGTTATGCTCATCTCATCATTAAGCACGTTACCAATAACCCTTTTATAATCCAACAACCCGCTTATTACTCGTCAGCATGTGTGACTCATTTTAAAAATTTGGGTTAAACTGGTCGTAGAGCCGAATTTATATGTTTGAAAGCTAGGGTTAAAATCTTTGACACGCAAAATAATATGCGTCGGGTTAAGGTTGTATATTTAAACATGCCAATCTAACACAATATCTTTTTAATGGGTAATTTAGAATCTTAAAGAAATACATTTATACACAAATATAGTTCCACTAGTTCTAACACTATGTATATATGTATAAACATATATATAAATATAGTTTAATTTATGAAAATTTACACGTTTTGTCCTTTATCTTGATACCCTTTTTCAGGCGGTGTCATTTTCAACGAATTTTGACAGGTTTTGCCCTTATAAGGAATTTTGTTGTACGTTTTGTCCTTTAACCCTAACCCAGTTAGATTTTTTTGTTAAATCTAGTTACCCAAGGGTATTTTAGTCTTTTTACCCCTTTATTTAATATCATTTAAAAAATAAAACAAAACATTTTTAAAAATTATATTATTATTATTATTATTATTATATTATACTAGTGGAAAAGTCTGCGCGTTGCGGCGGGTGTGTCTGTTTTGTTGCCTCATAGTTATTGTTGGAGTTTGCGGTGTGTGTATGGTTTTTGTGGGTTATTCGTTATGGTGACGTGTGAAGTAGTAAGCAACAACCTAGTTACATTAGAAACTCAAAACGTTAGATTTTTTTTTCAGGTTGGGCATTCATAAGCTTTATGTGAGTTTTCAGTAATTATTAAGTAAAAGAAAGCTGTATTCCGAAAATAAAATAAGTAAACCTTAAGATTAAAAAGGTTCACACTTTTCACACCATTAAACTCACTTCAAGTGTAGCTATAATTAAATTCCTTATGTTTTACATTTGTAGTGTTATCTTGTTCATTTACCATTATATTCTAATCATATTAAAGAAAATAGACGAATATAAAGAAACCAAGTTCGTGACAGGTTTCTTGTGACCTGCTTTCTTAAGACAAAATTTCATCCATTTTAGGACTTTCTCTGGTGCTAATCCCATTAGCTCCTCAACGTCCTGCACTTTATTTAATTAAAAAAGGTTCAACTAAATAGAAATAATTCACAAATTAAACAAATTGCAAATACAATAAAAGATTAAGATTTACATTGTGGTCCTCCACGGATTCCACAAGTTGAGGTGTCTTTCTAAGGTTGAGCTAAATCTGCTAGGAGTTGCATCTGAAGATACCAAAATCGCAAGCAACGACAACAACTTAAGATTAGGAAACATAATAATCACGTATATAAAGAGGCATGTTGGTTTCAAAACCAATACATAGGGTGTAAAAGATGATCAAAGTAGTAGGAATCAATTGAATTATGTAAACAATAAGGAAATTGAGAAAGTATAGATACAAAAATGTAAGATAAGGTTAGGTGTTGTTGATTGATTGAGTGCAAATATACAATTGTAAGAAGAAATTGATAACCTGTTTGATTGATAAGAAATGAGAGCAAAATTGGGTGGTTATCTAGGGTGCCATTGTTATTTTTGAAGAGCAAAATTTGGTTGAGCTCGGTATCGTAAGTTTGGGATCATATGGTTCTTGTGGCCAAACCTTTTTATTGGTTGATGGAGTAATTCTAAAAGTTCTTTTTATTGTGAAACAAAAAATGTTACTGACTATTTAATACTCTATTCAATTTTTTATTCTAAAATTATCAATTTATCTTTATATATATGCATTCATTCTAATTTGTGGAAATTATAATAAATTTAATCAATTAAGTTAGACTCTTCACATTTTACCTTAACATTATAGGTTACAAAGGTGACAAAATCACTAAAATACCCTTAAAGTGTCTTAAATTTTTGGACAATTGGCAAGTTTACCCCCTCTAAAATAGCTTGACTCTCTGGTACATGTTGCTTGAAGATGTGTACACAATGTAAAATTACCATAAGGATAAAAAAACCTAGTTTACTTAATAATGTAGTATAGATTAACTCTCTTATCTCTCTATATCACTCTTATCTCTCTATATCACTCTTTCTCTCTCTCTCTCTCTTTACAGCTCTCTCTCTACCACACACTATCCCAGCACCACCTCCCACCTATCACCACCATCAATTGACTGCAACCGCCATCAACACACCTGCCACAGCCGCCACCATCAACACCTCCACCAAAACCTTAGATCTACAACCACCTTACCAAAACCTTAGATCCGCCTAATCACCACCGGACTGAAACCCCAACCCAGAAACAACGGCGGCAGTTCACCACCATCTTCACCGCCTTCGCGCGCCACAACAACCACCAACTTACCCTTGATTCTCATCTTACTTGTTAATTAGTCATTTAGGTATTGATTAACGTTTGTTTGGTTAATGAAATTGAAGGATCGAAAGCCATGGCAAAGGAATATTGAAACCTCACCAACTAATGTCTGAGTTTCAAACCATGGTTCCTTTAATTTCTGGCCTGTCTTTTTCGTCCTCTTTTCCTTATTTGTAATATACAAATTTACTCTTATTCTTTTCGATGGTGTAATTATCTCTAACAAACTTTAAACTTTTACTTTAGTATATATAATGCTAGACATAAAACCGGAAAACATTTTGGATGACATCAAGAACTTAAGACACAATATAACTATATGTATAATATGCATTTATAATAAAATAATACCAAACAAAATTACAAATATAAAATCATTGATTTTACTAACAATAACAAAGTCTTAATTTTTTAAATAATTCAAAAAATATATAACTAAAAACATATGACATTGTAATAAAGTTAACCGATTTATCATCATACAACCTCCCAACTATTTAATCATATTTTTTTCTATCTTATATTAACTAGATAAATATAAATTAATATTAAATCTTATCATACTTTAAATGTCAAATAGAATACTTCTATTTTTCTAATAAAATATTAACTTTCAACATTACTTTATATATAAAATTAGATTTATTACGGGTTTTTTAAATATAATTTATATTTTATCACTCAAATGACTGCTTATTTGCTTCTTAAATAACATGTTTGACCCCTGTATATTCTTTTCAATAATAATCTCCGCAATCACTATATCTATCGCGTACCGAATATATCTATTAGTTTTTTTTAAATATAATTTTCTTATTATTAGGTATGTAAAATCATATTTATTCAACATGTGTAATACACGAGAGTTTTTAAAAATATAATTTTTTTATTATTTGGTAAACAATATTGCATTTATTTAACTCGTGTAATACACATGGTTTTAAAGATATTTTTTTATTATTTGGTATATAAAATTAAATTTATTCAACTCGTACAATACATATGGTTCTTATAGATATAACTTTTTATTATTAAATATATAAAATTATATTTATTCAACACGTGCAATAAATGAGGTTTTTAAAGATATATTGTTTTATTATTTAGTATAGAAAATTCATTATTTAACCCGTGTAACACACGGTGTTATAACCCAGTATAATCTTAAAAAAAAACACTAAACGATCTGTAACATAAAGAAAACTTTTGTAAAATAACCTTAAATCTTAAAAGCTAATCTAAAAAATGTAAAACAACCTTAAACCCAAATGGTGTAACACATACACACAGTCACACACCACTGGTAACTTTGAGACAAACGTTCTTTAAACTCCATAAAACAAGTAGATATAATTCTTAAATTCGTAATGCAACCACAAAAAAGCAAAACATAAAAGCATAATAATAATAATAATAATAATAATAATAATAATAATAATAATAATAATAATAATAAATAAATGACCGCACTAAATATGGTTTTTGCGATGAGTTGGGTAGTGTTTGGTTTAAAGGAACATAAATAAATAGAATGGATTTGGGGTTTTAAATTTCAGGATACGATAAATAGACCCAAATAAGGATTAATATATCAAATTACTCAATTTAGTAATGATTAACCACTTTAATACATTATTTTATTTTAAAATCAAAGTAATAATTACGTTTTTTTATTATTTTATTTTATAATACTTTTGTTACTTTCTTTTTTTACTTTTTTATATTTTGTTATACTATTATTAATATTAATATCAATATTAATAAATAAACAATCAAGACATTTTATTATAAACACGAAAGTGAAAAACTTCATTATAAATAAATAAATAACGAGTCTCTAATAAAAAAGTAAACGTGCAAACATTAACACAATTAATCACCATAATTGACGAGGTATGACCTGGATTGGCTAACCCGACCCGGTCATTACCTGTTATTTTATTATAAATACTTAATTACACATGTTTATTCTAGAATGTTCCATTCCGCATGGATAAACCACGTAACTAAATCCCCAAACTTTTGGGAAGATCATGCAAATCCCTAACTTATCGGAGCCCATCCTAAGTTAGGGGAAACCCTAATGGTAAACTATAAATAGAGGTAAACATCAAAGGTATGGACCATCTTGTTCTCGTTTACTCTCTCTCTACTCATACTTTCTTTCTCCCAAACTGAGACTTATTCTCACGCTGGAGGGTGGTTACAGGAATAACCCCATTCCTGTAACGAGTCCTAACGGTGTTTGGTTTTACAGTTAGCTGTTCGGATCGCCAAAGAGTTGAAGTCCTAGCCGGAGCTTACCCATAAGGTCAGTGTTTCTTCATTGGCGCCATCCGTGAGACCTTTCGGTAACAACAACAAGATTAGACCCAATGGCAAGCGATCAGAACACAGCAGTGACACCAAATCAAGCAGTGATAACCAGCAACCCGTTGCTGGTAACGGGTTCTGCAGTCACTACTATGCCGGCCTCACCTGCTGTGACCAGGTCTCTCGACCTAGATTTGAAGCAGAAGCACCACCACTGGGGTTTGCAAGCACCTCTGCTATTTCTTCTGGGATTACAGCAGCAGACCCTCTCTCATACACCTTCTGGCAGCGGCGATCAGTGGCACCAACCACAACAGTTACCAATGTCTCCACCCCAGCATCGACAACAAGTGCACAGACTATACGTCATAGCACTATGCCTGTTATAACATCCGCGAGCCCAAGTATTAGTACACAGCAGATGAGCATGGCTCAATACTATCAGCCCCCGGCTACCTACGCCATGCCGCCTTTATACTCGGCAGCGCTTACGGCAGCATTGTCTACGCCACCACATCAGCCGGTCATTATGGCCGGAGGGATTATGAACGCCCCGGTCACGCCGGGGAATCAAGCTTACTTCCCAGGTTATTACTATGCACCGCCTTACGGGTATCTACCCTCTTATAATAACCAAACCTACACACCCCAGATGACAGCTCAGAGTTATGTTCAGTAACCGCCATACACGGCTTACATGCCGCCTTGGTGGTCTTTTCCAACGTCACAACCGACTTATGGTCAATCCCCGCCTACAGCGGAGCCTGTTTATGACAGGGGAAACCCTTCAAGACCTCGTTTCTCTCCAAACGGGGGTCCCAGCTCTACACCGAACATCATCTCAGCCCAACCTCCTATCACCCAGGGAACCAGCCAGGGCGGAACAACTCAACCAGTACAACCCGTTATCATGGAAGATGGCGACCTTACCAAACCTTATAAACCAGTAGACGCTACTTTCAAATCCAAGTTTACAAGGAGAATAGCTGAAGCCCCAATTAAGGAAAAACCCAAGATGCCTCAGACAGTAGGCAAATACGATGGTTTAGGCGACCCCGATGACCACCTTAACTTGTTCAAAAGTGTCGGGGAGGTAGCCTGCTGGCCCATGCCTTTTTGAAGCAAGATGTTCGTTCAGACGCTAGTAGGGGCAACGCGAGTATGGTGGGATAGTCTACCCATTGGGGAAATCGATAGTTTTGAAGACTTAGAATCCAAGTTTACGTTGCAATTCAGTCAACAGAGACGACACACAAAAGATCGAAACGAACTCCTTCACATCCATCGGCGAGACAATGAAACAGTGGAGAGTTTCATTGTTAGATTCAAAAAAGAAAGCCTGGCGATCCCAGGTATCACAAACGATCTTGCCTGGGGCGCCTTTTTACAAGGAGTAAATGATGATGAGCTATTAAGGACCCGCTACGGAAGGGATGGCGTGCCCTCCACCATAGAGGAAATCCTGAGGATAACCAAGGTGTACGTTACACAAGAAAAAACTGTGGCAGCCGGTCACGCGGCTAACAGGAAAAAGGAAGCCCAGAAAAACCAAGACGATAGAGAGCAGCGAAACTCTAAGGGCAAAGGTAGAGGAGACATGTACCAAAAAGGTGACAGATCAGACTCGCGGTATGACAGATCCAGGAGTTCATATTCAAGAAACGAATCCTCCTCTAAGCCGCGGTCTGATTACCCTAATTTAAGCAAAACGCCGGCAGAAATCCTGGCCTTCGAAAACCTCAAATTTAATCCTCCCAAGCCATTGAAGGACGCCCCCAACAAAGACACCGGTAAATACTGTGAATATCACAAGGGGAGCGGCCATGACACCAACGATTGCTATCAGTTGAAGAAGCAAATTGAGTACTTTGTAAAGGCGGGTAAGTTGGCTCACCTGGTTCGAGACATAAAGCAGGGCCCGCCCCTAACAAAGAAGAGGCTGACAAAGGGGTAGGCAAGAGACAGCGGGGCCTGAACATGGTATACGTCGATAAGGGAAAGGGAGCGAAACGGAGTTTCTCCATACTCGAACCCTGGATGTTGGCAACCATGACAATCGAACCACGCGTAGAGGATTTACACGTCACCACTGACCCCCTAATCATATCCACCGTAGTAGGCGACTATAATATGAGAAGAATCCTGGTAGACACCGAGAGCTTTGAAGACATCATCTATTAGCACTGTTTCAACAGAATGCAACCAGAAGACAGGAAATTGCTTGAGTCCGTACACGCTCCCATTAAGGGGTTCACCGGGGAAAAAGTTGATCCAATTGGCCAGATAACTTTCCCAGTGACATTCGGGACAAACCCCCCGGGAAAGAACCTTATTCCTAAAGAGGTCCCGCTCAATGTGCCGCCTACAAAGCAAATGAGCAGCATCCGGAAAAACTTCTTTGCATGCATTCATTAGTGCCATCTCCCTATCTGTAACTATAATACGTGGGAGCATGAACTTGTCTAGTGTCAACTTTAGACATTTTAAGACCCATGTATAGTTAATTGTCTTTTCATTATGCATAACGGCGAAAGCTATGGAAAATGTTTTGCTGGTTGAAGTTACACCAACAATCAAGGCCGGCTACAAGCAGGTGCAGGGTGGGCCTGTGATCAGGGCCAACAAAATTATATATATATATATATATAGGGTAAGGTTCATGCGAGAACCACCTTTATTGCGAGAACCGCGATAACCAATGTGAACACAACCAAAAATACCTAAAAAAAACCTAACTCCCACCCTCCCCCTTAAAAAAACCCTAAACCCCACCCCCCCCCCCCAAAAAAAAACCTAAGCCCTACCAAGCTAAATGCTAAAAACTAACCCCCTCCCCCCCCCCCCGGCACCTAAAAACCTAAACCCCCCTCCCCACCCCCAAAAACCTAACCCCCTCCCCCCACACCCCCCAAGTTGAAATGCTAAAAACTAAACCCCCAAAAAACCTAAAAATAAAAAAAAAAAAACACACAATTTTTTTAATATTTTTTTACATTAAAATCGCTACTTTTAGTAGCCAAAAAAATTGTGTGTTTTTTAGGTATTTTTTATTGTGTTCACATTGGTTCTCGCAATAAAGGGTGGTTCCTAACGGATCCTTGTCCTATATATATATATATATAGGATTAGGTTCAAGAGTGAACACTAGTGTAGCTTGTGAACTGAGTGAACTAATCCTGGCCATACACGTGTGTAGATCAATGGCCAGGATTTGATGTTAAAATACACTAGTGTATTTTACGATTTGATGATGAGATCCTGGCCATACACGTGTGTAGATCAATTGTCAGGATTTGTTCACTCAGTTCGCAAATACACTAGTGTTCACTCTAGAACCACACCACATATATATATAACATCTGGTTGTTTTTTTTTAAATAAGGGCCTTTGTATAACAATTTTAAAACCCAATTAAAAGTTTTATAAATAAGGGCCTGCTTAAAAGACCCAAAGTTTTATAAAGCCAATTAACAAGCCCTGTCCCAATACCCAAGTGACTAATAAGCAAATTTTTTTCAAAATTATAACCCAATTGTGGGAAAACAGAACGTCGACTGTCGACATTCACGTTCAGTCGTTCATCATCATCAGACATCAGACAATGACACTGACTTGGGGGATTCATCATCATCGCAGGAGAGAAGAGGATTTGTAGGTCGAAATCGAGTGAGAAATTAAGGATATCATTATCATCGACGCAGGAGGTGTTTCAAAGGGCGAATCCAGGGTTTTGTGGGGTGGATAATCTTTTGATTGAGGTATAAAATTCTTATATATATTTCTTTTATTTTAGAACCTTTAGTCTTATTGTTTGATTCTGATTTCATATGTTTAGGGCCATAAAAGCTAATGTTTGGTAACTTTGTTTGATGTTTAATACTTTAAATGTATTATGTATGTTTAGACTTCGTGTGATTAAATGAATGTTTTTGTTTAATATTTAGAAATTATGCCTCCCGTTCCTAAATACAAACACCTATCTGACCATATATGATGAAAGTGAAATATTAGATACTATGGATTACAAGGAGTTGATCGAGAGCTTTGCTTTAAAAAACGCTAGGAGAACCACATTGTTCGCTTAATAAGTAGGTTCGATACTTTGATCATTTTTGCTACACGATTTTTGTTAATTTGTTTTATCAATTTCATAACAATTATCGTTGTATTTATATATTTGATTGAATGATTGACGAGTTTATATTATATGAAGATTAGCGAATAAGACCCAATTTTTTTTATCTCGAACAGCAATCATAGTCATCTAAATATGTTCCTTCTAATTCGAAAGGACAATTAGTTTTTTTGGTGCCGGTAACTTTATTTGAATCCTTAACTTTACATTCGCCGCCACGATCACATTTGAGCACAACTCTATACACGGAACCACAAGGACTTTTATTCAACCTTCTTTTGATGACGACAACACCGGGTGAGTATGTCAACTTTTGTACCCAATTCATCAATTCTTCACAAGACCCGAATACCTATATATGAAATTTAATTTAAAAAAAATAATAAATTATTTATACTCAGCCAAAAAAATAAACGATCAAAAAAGTTGATGCATATTTATATGGACTTTATAACAAGAAACCACAACCAAAAAAATATATACAGAGAGATTGAGATAGACAGATAAAGAGAGAGAGAGAGAGAGAGAGAGAGCCAGGAGAGAGGTGGGAGAAACCCTCTCCACCGGTAAATATGGCGATTTCGGCGTCTTTCCGATTTCCTAATTGGCGCGTGAGCAACTCCAATGGGTTTGCCTCTTCATGGTGATTCTAAAGGTGCTCACCGTTTTTGTTTTCAAAACGCAGTGGAGATTCCGATGAGTAACATAAGTGTCACCGGTGAAGACGACAACCGAAGAACAGGAAGCGACGGCGGAATCGTTCAGTTAGGGTTGCAAAAAGGGTAAACTTGTTTTTATTACAGATCTGGTTGTAAAAAGCTTGTTTTATTACAGATCTGGTTGTAAAAAGCTTGTTTTTTTACAGATCTAGTTGTAAAAAGCTTGTTTTTTATAGATCTGGTTGTAAAAAGCTTGTTTTTTGGAGATCTGGTTGTAAGAAAACTTGCTTTTTTTGTTTTTAAGTTTTTCGTTTTTTGAAGATCTTGTTGGTTTTTTCAAGAATGATAATGGAGGTGTATCTGATTAGTGACAAATTCAGGTGTCCTCATAAAAAAATCATCTTCTTCCATTGAGTTGTTTTCATGAGAAATCGACATCTTCAAAAATAATAAAAGCTTGTTGTGGCCGGAGGTGTACGGTGGGTGGTGGTGGCCGGAGATGTAGTGTCAACATATATAGTGTATTTTTTAAGTATTAATTGTTTGAATATTAATTATCACTCTACTAACTGTGATAATCCTAACAATATTTTTTTTAAATTGTTTGCAACTGTAGATCTTGGAAAAAAAAAACGTATATAGATATTGGAACAGGTGGGTGGTGTCACGGCCCCAGCCCCGGTTTGACCCGATCAGGAGCCGCGGGATAGGAACCCGTGGTATCTATGATGCGACAGCGGAAGATTTTACAGGATCTTTTAAAACTCGAAAATGCCCGATTATTTTATTTCATAATGCGGGATAAACCCCGTAAATTACAATAGAGGAATTTCATAAGTAAATTCCCTGATTTATTAAAACATGTTTTTTATTTTAACTGAGCCACCTCTTCAAGCTTTGTTAGTGCTCCGTAGCACGTTTTCCTTGATTTATAGCAGGTCGCCTGAAACATGTTTTAAAAATATTTTATCAGCGGGGAAATGCTGGCGAGTCATTCAAGTATGTAAAACGACACATTAGTTATCAATTACAGCATAAGTGCGATTACAATGGCTTCTATCTTATTTTTATATGGCGCCGTGTCACCTGGTGACGATGGTCATACCACTATTGGGTCTTTCCCCAAGTAGTGACGTTTATCACTGTTAGGATTTATTAGCCTAACCCGTGAGAAATTAGTAATGTGCACAATACCCCACTAGTCAGTGATTAAGATAACCACGACTTACTCCCTGTAATTATAACATTTGAAAATGGAGTATTGTAAAATACTTTTGATAAAAGAAAATGACTCACATTGTAGATTTATACGGGCAGAGTTTAGCCTACTGATTAGCCTTGTAACCTAAATTTAAATAACATGCACACGAACTAGGTCAATAACTAATACAGCATTTACGATAACTCATGAGATTAAACCCTCACAATGAATGACAAAGTGCGATACTTAAACATCCATCGAATTCACAACGAATGACAAAGCATAACCCTAATGTGGGCAGCACTTAAACATCCATTGGATAGTTTCAATCGATCGGACATTGAATCGTAGCAGGGATTGAGTTAATACCCTGTATCGTAGCAGCGCCTCGCTATAATAATTGAATTTTCGACTTTGGAGCAGTATACTTTCGTTTTTTGAAAGTTGATTTCGACACCAGAAGACTGCTCATGATCCAACCTATTTATAGCAGAAATTTGGGTCTCACGCGGCCCGCGTGAGCCCTAAGCCAAACTTTACGCGGCCCGCGAGGCCGCCTAGTCTACGCGTAGGTTTGCTGGGTCACGAGTTAGGGTTGCCAGATGGGTTATACGTCGCCCAGATGCTTATCCGGTCAAATTTGATGTTGACGCAGCCCGCGTAAGGGTCTGGTCATCCTTTACGCGGCCCGCCTGAAGACCATAAAATTGGATTTCTTGATTTTTGTTATGGATTAAGGTTTTGGGGGTCTAGGTTTTTACTTACAGGTCTTTTTAGGACATTTTTGAAGGTCCTTACATCCTCCCCACCTTATTTAAAATCTCGTCCTCGAGATTCATTGAAATAAGTAAGGATACTTTCTTTTCATCTCCGATTCCAACTCCCAAGTGTACTCGGTTCCTCTCTTGGAATCCCATCTGACCTTGACTAGCACTAGTCGTTTGTGCTTGAGAAATTTGATCTTTCTGTCTTCTATCTGAAGAGGTTTCTCAACAAATTTTAACTTTTCGTTTACCTCTATATCTTGAAGAGGCACTACCAATGATTCGTCTGATAAACATTTCTTGAGATTGGATACATGAAATACATCATGTACCCCAGCGAGCTCCTCCGGTAATTGTAGACGATAAGCAACTGGTCCTATACGTTGGATTACTGAAAATGGTCCTATGTATCTTGGACTTAGCTTTCCTTTCTTACCGAACCGAACTACTCCTTTTGTTGGACCGTGTCATGACCCTAAACGATCAGTTAAGCAAGTTCATCATCACGTATAAAGGCGGAATCAGTATACGCAACGTTACAGCAGCTTTCCTATTCAATTCCTTCACTTTATTAGCTTTCTGAAACAATTTTGACAGAGTTCGGTTACAAAGCTTATGACCAGATCTCGCTCAAATGAACACACACATGAGGTATTTATAATGGTGCTGATTTCGCTCCAATGGCATGACATATAAGCGAAATCACTTGTTAACTGATTTCGCTTATGTGTCACAACCATATAAGCGAAATCACCTTGACACTAAAGCGAAATCACCTCTAATCCTATGACCTTACAAGCGAAATTAACCATAAAACCCTAATTTTACAATTATGATTCTATGTTGACTAATCTTGACCTAAAACATCATCAGACGAAGTCAACAGACATTCTTGTGCATCAACAGACTCCCCCTTGGATGTTGACGTAGTCTTCAGCTCCTGAGTCTTCAGTCTTAGACTTTTCTTTAACTCTCTGTCATCTCATTATAATCACTCTATCTTCACAGGTTTCAGGATCTTGTCCTTCTGACTCTAACTTCTTTCTTCCCTTTGAATGTTGATCCAGACTCCCCCTTTCACAGACTCCCCCTCTCGATATGCTAGAATCTGAGATATCTGGTTCAAGCTTTGACATTTAGCTTCCATTGGGAATAATGAAGTCCAAACCTGTTACTCAAACATCATTCATTACAAACTTATCTTTTCACATAACTCATAAACTTAATCAGTTTTAGAAATCCACTCAAATATTCAGATTCAAATTAATGACCCTGATTACTTGATTAATCTACCAAGTCCAAATTAATGACCTTGGTTGATCATTTGACGAAACAATACTGATTTTAAAAACAACAATTTCAAATGTTTTCTGAAAATAACAAGTATCAAATTAATGAACTTGTTTTTGACTTTTCAAACAAATCAAACTTCATCAAAGATAAGCTCTCCTCATTCTTCAGTTCAGAATCTCCTGCATCTGCTTCAAACATTTGAGAATCCAACAATCAACTTTCCACTTTGGTTTGTCGGAGAATAAAGCAGAAAATAAAATCTTTTTGGATTTTATCAAAGTGTTCTAAACTAAGAAATGAAATACAGAAAACTTAAATTGCAGAAAGTAAACAAAGTAAACTATTTACAAACATATTTTTGCGAGTGTGTCAGGGAATCATATCAGCTTTTCAGACAAATCACAAGTACCGTTAAGCTACATTACATACTCAGATTTAAACAATTCACCTCGATTGTCGATATACTGATCCATCTTAAATTCTCACACAAATTTCAATTTACTCAGGATACGATTTAGATGAATTAAGAACTTAGATCATTCATGTGTCCCACCTCTTGAATATACTCCCGTATCCAGAATCTCAATAATCAGTCTTACAGGTGAGAATACTACAATGATATCTGTATATAATTTAGGTATGCGAGGGCCGAGGGATCTCAGATCGATACTTCCGTATACGCAGAGAGATATCAGCTTCGACTTTTCGGTGTGTCCCCTTTAGAGGATCTTTTTGCTTACAACAGCAGCATTTATCAATTTTATTGTTTCAGCATGCTGAGGGTTTAATGCTATGTTTCAAGCATTGCAGCAAGTATTAGCCAGGGACTAGGTCAGAACCACCGTTCAGCAGAAGTCCCGGAATAATACCCCAGACATCATAGAGTATAAAGACCTAGTATATCAGATTAAGAGACCTTTCAAACGAGATTTCAAGGGTTACCTATATATCCAAGTAGTGTTCCCCACGAATTCACAAGTTTGAATTTTAGGTTTATATCCCGAATAAATCTACTAAATGTACGAAAACCTATCGACACATCATCAGTAAGATTGTTTAACTCTTTTAAACTATCCAAATCTTTAGCATACTGTGATCGTCTAGCTGATGTACTATCATTTTCCCTATATACACAAGCTCTTTTTCATTTTATCATGTTTTTGTATTTTTGCATTTTTTTACTGTTTTTGTATTTTCTGAAAATAAACTATGTACAAACATCTACTCCCCCTAAATACCAAAACAAGTAAAAATTCGACAAACCATTGCAGATTGTTTCTCGTCTTCATCCGCAACAGTACTCTCATCAACGCCAATTATGCCATCCGACACCGACAGAAGCTTCATACCATTCAGTTTTAACAAATATTTAAACCGATTTTTATCAAAAGCTTTGGTATGTAAATCAGCTTTCTGTTCGTCAGTGTGGATTTTCTCAATTCGTATCAACTTTTTCTCAAAGCAATCACGAATAAAGTGATGACGAATTTCTATGTGTTTAGTTTTAGCGTGATGTACTGGATTTTTTGTTATATTTATAGCGGCCTCATTATCAACAAAAAGAGGTGTGTTAAGAAACTGCAAACCGTAGTCGCGCATCTGTTGCTGTATCCACAAAATCTGAGAGCAGCAACTGCTAGCAGAAACATACTCCGCTTCACATGTAGATAACGCCACAGACGTTTGTTTCTTACACTGCCAGGTAACCAATCTAGGACCAAAGAACTAGCATCCTGCAGTTGTTGATTTTGAATTAACTTTGCAGCATCCGAAATCCGAATCGGAATACCCTTCGAGTGTAAAGTCGCCTTTTCTAGGATACCACAACCCCAATGAAGGAGTTCCTTTCAGGTAGCGCAATATCCTCTTCACAATGATCATATGCGATGCTCTCGGGTTAGACTGAAATCTTGCTGCGAGGCACGTTGGGTACATGATATCAGGACGTGAAGCAGTTAGGTACATTAAAGAACCTATCATGGATCGGTAAAACGTTTCATCAGCCCTGTCTCCGGTGAGATCTGGGTGAATCCCATGATTTGTTGCAAGTGGGGTAGCAGCTGGATTAGAACTTGACATCCCAAATTTCTCTAGAATATCATGAACATACTTTGACTGATGAATGAAAATTCCCTCAGGAAGTTGTTCAACTTGTAAACCCAGAAAGAATTTCATCTCCCCCATTGATGACATTTCAAACTTCTGCTTTATCACTGATTCAAAATCTTTGCATAGATTTTCATTTGTCGACCCAAATATTATATCGTCCACATAAATCTGAACTATCAGAAGATGACCATCGACCTCTTTAGTGAAGAGAATGGCATCCACTTTTCCACGAATGAACTTGTTGGCTAGTAGGTGTTGAGACAAAGTCTCGTACCAGGCTCTCGGGGCCTGATGTAAACCATACAGCGCTTTGTCCAATAAGTAGACCTTGTTTTTGTGGATTGGATCGGTGAAGCCCGGTGGCTGACCGACATAAACCTCCTCTTTAACCTTCCCATAGAGAAATGCCGATTTAACATCCAACTGATAAACTTTGAAGTTCTTCCAAGACGCAAATGCTAGGAAAATTCTGATTGCCTCTAGTCGTGCTACAGGAGCATAAACTTCGGTAAAATCAATTCCCTCCTGTTGACTAAAACCCTGAACAACGAGTCGAGCTTTGTTACTTACAACAACTCCTCTATCGTCCCTCTTGCACTTAAATACCCACTTGGTGTTAATCTTTCTCTGACCATCCGGCAAATCAACTAACTTCCACACTCCCAATTTCTCAAATTGACTAAGTTCCTCCTGCATAGCATTGACCCAAGAGTCTTCGGTAAGTGCCTCTTTGTAAGTTCTTGGTTCAATCTGCGAGATAAAACAACTTAATGAGAATTCAGTTTGCAAAGGAGCAACTTTTGTATAAAAACATGTAAGCCCTTTATCAACTTGATTTCGAGTGCGAACGCCTGCTTGCAATTCTCCTATGATCAACTCCTCTGGATGATATGAAAAAGTTCGCGGCATCACTTCACTTTGAACATCTACATTTCCCTCCAGATTAGTAACATTCTGCTCTGCATCTTGTTCACCAACTTGGTTTGTTTGACCTGAAATCTGAATTTGCTCCCCCTCAGAATTTGAATCTGAATCACCGTGATCAAATACTGGCATGGTTTCAGCTTCTAGATTATCATTCTGAGCCGACTGATTATCCTGAGCAACTTCATTCTGTTGGACATCATCATGTTCACCAGCATTACTTGGACCTGCTTCATCGTCATTTGAAGTTTCCCGTGGTCTCCTAGAATACTCAGCTGGGAACCTTAGCTGCGACTCATATTCACGCAAAATATCCAACTCATCAAAGAAATCTTCATCTTCCTCTGATTCTTCTCTCATGTCAAACGAATCCCAAAGTTTGTCATAATGATAACGCCATGAATCACCAGGATTCTGCGGCGGCATAGTATAACCTTGACATTCAACATTTGCAGCTTCAATAATCCGCTTTTCACTTGGAACGAAGACACGTCTCAACGGATTTGAATAACCAACAAATATACCCTCAATGCACTTCGGACCAAACTTTCCATGAGGCTCTATAACCGTACAAGGTGACCCGAACGGTTCTAGATACTTCAAATTCGGTTTGCGGTTATTGATTAGCTCAAAGCATGTTTTGTTGAATTTCTTGACAGTGAGAACCCTGTTGAGCGTATAGCATGCGGCAGAAACAGCTTCAGCCCAAAAATTAATCGGTAACTTTGAATCTGCGAGCATAGTTCTAGCCGTCTCGATTAGCGTCCGGTTTTTGCGTTCTGCGACTCCATTCTGCTGCGGAGTATACGGAGCACTAAACTCATGCAATATACCTCTTTCATCACAAAATTCTTCCATCCTGCTGTTCTTGAATTCAGTACCATTATCACTTCAAATTCTCTTAATACGCCTTTGGTACAAATTCTCAATCTTCCTGAACAGCCCCATCAAACTGTCAAATGTTTCATCTTTCGTCTTCAAGAAAGATACCCACGAAAATATGGAATAATCATCAGTAACGACCAAACAATAATAATCTCCTGTAATACTTTTGACATTCACCGGACCAAACAAATCCATGTGAAGTCTTTCCAACGGTCTCGAAACTGAATTGACTTGCTTTGTAGGGTGTGACTTTTTCTTCTGCTTGCCTTTGACACAGCTAATGCACTCTCCTTCCAGATGAAAACCTTTGATATTAACTCCCAATACCAAATCATTGTGAACCAAGTGATTCATCTTCCTTTGGTGAATATGCCCCATCTTTCGGTGCCACAATCTTGACTCTTTCTCAGTTGCTCTAGACACAAAACAATGTGCTTGACCAGTAGTTGTAGTTGCTACAGACATATCTAACACATATAAATCATTCACTCTAGGTGCCCTCATAATAATCCATTCTTCAGGGATAACAAAACCAGGTTTCAAAATCAAACACTCTTTATCAGTGAAGTGAGTAGTATACTGATTGTCACAAATCTGCGAGATACTAAGCAGATTGTTCTCCAGCTCAGTGATGTAGTTAACTCTCTCAAACGTCACAATTCCATTAGATAACGTTCCTTCACCTACAATTCGACCACCTTCATGACCAGCAAATCCCACATAACCACCATTGATATTCTTCACATCATAAAGTAATGCAGTTTTTCCTGTCATATGTCGAGATGCCCCACTATCCATGATCCATCTTGAAATGGCTCTTGGAAGATCCTGCATATACCACAAGTTTATTTTAAAACACTTCAATAAAGATGTCGATTCATGCTTCGCGATCCAGGAAGCTCCGGCAATTCAAACTGATTATTTAAACATGGTGTCCACCCAGGCCTCATCAGCCTTAGGTGTAACCTTGACTCTCGCAATTTGAATTTTGAAATTTTCAGCCTTCAAAGGTGGAAAATTTGCATCATAATCAACCGAAATTGATTCTTCAGCCTTTTTCACTTCAGAAGTTGAAATTTTCATTTCAGTTTTTGGTTTCCAAACTTGTTGAGATAATGCAACCCGCTTGTAAAATTTGTCATTTTTAGTTACCACTTTCATTACAGGTTCATTTTTCACTTTCTTTTTCTCAACAACAATTGGTGCTTTACCCTTCACATCAACTTTCTTCTGTTGAATCTTCATAGTTTCAGTCTTAGGCTTCACATTGGTACACTTTCGTGCAATGTGACCAACTTGATTACATCTAAAACATGTTCGAGTATCAATAACTCGACTTGTTCCTTCAGACTGATAATGTGAAGCTCTTTTCTCAAAGAACTCTTTATTTGATTTTGAAAAAATTTCATTTTCCTCATCAGAAAGTGAACTTGAACTGTTCACAAACACCTTCTTTTCAGCAAACCTTTTGTTTTGAAACCTTCTTTGCTGATAACTCTTACCACCCTGATAACCACCCGACCAGTTGTTTCGATTATTATTATAAAACCTTGGTGGAACAACAGGCTTTTTGTAGTAAGCTTTATCTTTCTCAAAATTCATTTGCCGTTTTGTTTGTTTCAAACTGTTCACTTCCGACAATTCAACTTCAACCAATTTGAAAACATTTGTCAACTTTTTCACATTAACATTCTCAATGGGAAATTCAGAATCCGAATACAACTTATCAGATCCAGCCATCTTGTACATCACAAGACCCGGTTCATCACTTAAGTTGTTTTTGGACTTTGATTTCTGAATGTATTTGTCCAAGAAACACCCATCATCTTCAGCTGAATCAGACATTAAAACACTTTCAGCTGTACTCTTAACAATCTCTGTCTGAACACTATCATCAGATGATGTAGAAAAAGTAACATCAATGTTCTCCGGAAGTTTAACTTCTTTTTCTTCCTCAATTTCAACCAACCCAGATTGCTTTTTCGTGTAGTTATCAAGAACAGGTGGTGGAACTTGATGAAACCCCACCCCAGTTCCATCACAATACACATCTTCGCCCGCTTTGTCTTTTCCAATGGGTTTAGGAATGATATGTTGCAAAACAAAGCTTGCGGAGCTGTAACTGTTAAGCTTCAACTGGATTCGCTCGTTTTCGATTACAGCCTCTTGAACTTTAAGTTTCAATTTAGCGATTTCATCCAGTTGTTGATTGATTGATTCTTCTTTGACTCTAAGCACTGCTCTTAGATGTTCATTTTCTTTAAAAGTTTTACCATTTCGATCATCACAATCTTTCAATGTGCTTTTGAGTTTTTCAAATTTTTCAGAAATCTGACGGTTTTCAAGAATCAACTTTTCATTTTCTTGTTTAATTTTGTCATGATCAATTTTATCATTTTCAATTTGTTTAGTTAATTCTCTTATCCGTTCAGTTGAAGCTTTAACCATTTTGTCACGATCAAGAATTTGATTCTCAACGCTTCTGACCTTAGCTGTCAGATCATCAACTTTCTTTCCGTTGAGATACGTGACTGTGCTACAAAATTTGCACTCTTTGTTGCAATTTTTGCAATCAGCATTTCCATCGATTTTCTTACCTGACACATCTGTTGACACATCTGAACTGACCTGGCTTTTTGACTCAGACACGGAGTTAGAGTCTACCTCAAGTGCCTTAGCAGCTAGCACTTTGTCAGGTATACTTCCAAGATTTTCAGTAGTCAACTCTTGTGTAGTGTCGATAATACCATCATCAATCTTCTTTGATTCCTTTCCTTCTTTCTCCTTTCTCTCTTTCTCTTTCTCTTCTTCAATCATTTTCGAAGTTGGAGTTCCCCACCATTTGTGTTGCCAGTACTCATCATCTTCTTTGTATTGCTGAATTATGGCTTCGATATCAAGTGTACTATCATCAATTGCAATATTTCCATACTCATCAAGATAGCACTCTCTATCTGGATCCCATCTATTTGCTCTCCTTGCATTCAGAAAGATACGAGATATTCTAATGATTTTGTTTTCAGCAATCATTTTTCTGTATTGATATTTTTGCTCTTCAGTTCGATCGTCTTTCCACGGAATAGGATCATCATTTTCGCCATGAATGCGTAACCAACAGCATCTTCTTCTGGTAGAACCTCTTGACTCCAATCATAACCCTCATCATCGTAAATCACCGCAAGAGCTCTAGATTTATCTTTGTTGTCTTCAACCTGCTTCAATCTAGGCGGCTCGTATTTATTCTGGTGATAAATTGCCTTCTTGTAGTAATCATCTCTGAAAGGGTTCTCTGACTCATCAGCATAAGCGTTTCGGCATTCTCGTTTGAAATGACCCTTCTGCTTACACTTAAAGCAAGTCACCTTCGATTTATCGAATCCCAGCTTGGTAGAAGCTCCTCCAATTGTTTTCCTTCCGGTAATTTCCATGAAACGTTGTGCTCGACGAACAGCACTTGCCATAGCCCAACGAATATCAATCAGTTCCATTTCCTCCGGATCAATCTGATCGTAATCTTCTTTCGTCAGATTTGTGTTGCCTATCTTTCCAGCTACCAACCCTTCATACGATTCCAACACTGATGCTAGAAAGATCATCTGCTGCTTGGCCGATTCCTCATCAAAGTTCTGAGCATTCTTCAAATCTATTGCAATGTTGCATTGAAAACGATTCTTTGCATCAGAATGACCTCCAGAAGATGATGATCCACTGTGATAACCACTGTGACTTCCACTGCTTTGACCACTTTGACTTTCTTTGCCAGCTGTCGAAACATTTTCAGCAGAAAACGCAGTTTTTGGAGAAGTTGCTTTTGGCATCATACTCTTTGGATAATACAAATCCAAATTCTGCTGGTAAGATGAATGATTAACTTTGTACGTCTTCTTCAACTCCAACTCATGACTTTCGAGTTTCTCAATCAGCAAATCTAATGTCAACTTTTCTGGTTCTTTGATGGTATTTTTCAGCATGAGTGCATAATATCTCCAATCCATCTCGTCAGGCAACGAATCGAACAATTTGTCGATAAGATCTTCTTCAGGAATGTCAATATCATGTCTTACTAACTCCAGCTTCAGATGACCGAACCTTTCTATCATTTTACACACAGACTCGTTCTTTAAACATCCAAACAAATCAAACTCTTTTCTAAGAAGTTTCTTTTTGTTTTTCTTAATTTCTTGACTACCTATACATTTCTTTTCTAACTTTTCCCAAAGATCTTTTGCATTTGAATAGTCAATCAATGCAATAATGTCTTCCCGGACTGACTGGAATAACAATGCCACACACTTTTGTTCAGCTACAAACGAATCAATCTCCTCAGCTGTTCTTAACGTCTCACCATTTTTGTTTCCATTTGCATAACCATTTTTCATACTTTTCTAGCTAGTAAATGCGAATGCCATCAACCAGTCTTCAAATTTTCTGGACCAACGACTGTACTCCTCAATAGCCGTAAGCTTTGGGGGTTTATTGAACGTTCCGAATGCGCTTTCAGATTCCCAAGCTTCCTTCTTCTTTTCTTTCGGAGTATTCTCGTTCTCGTTCGTATTGTTGTTGTTTGTAGGAATATCATCTCCCGAGTTTCCTGCGAATGCGTACATATCGCTAAACGGGTTCAAGAAAATATCATCCATCATGAATGTACCTGCAAGATTATCAAACACTTAGAAAAATTTTTCGAAGTTTTGTCAAATACTGACACTGAAGCGAAATCATTCTCAATAACTGATAAGCGAAATCACAACTGTTCACTCAAGCGAAATCAGAATATTCACTTGAGCGAAATCAAACTTTGTCCCTTGGAGCGAAATCACTTATGACACATAAGCGAAATTAAACATTGTCCTTTTGAGCGAAATCAACAAGTTCGTATAAGCGAAATCAACAATGACCAGATGAGCGAAATCAACAACTTGTCCGGATGAGCGAAATTAGATTGATTATGTTCGTTAAAGCGAAATTAGCTAAGACCGTATGAGCGAAATCAGCTAATTAACTCACGATGTACACTAAAGCGGAATCACAATTTTTACTCATTTTTACGCTGAATTTCGATCTGAAACTTTCAAGGGTTGTAATACTCTTAAAACCGATCACAATGATATGAAATATGTTCACTTTCAACCGCTAATTCATTCTAGATGTGAAGATGTAGTTACGGTTCAAAAACAAATTGAGATTTTGATAAAATTGATTGAGTTTTAGTATGTTTTAAGATCTGATATTGTTAAGGATTGTTTAACAACTAGTTTCGCTCAATATACTATATTTTCAAGTCATTTTGTCCGTAGAAACTTGTTTAATCCGAAAAATAAAAGAGAAATATGAGTAGAAAAGAGATAAAAGTGTCGAATTGGCTGATGTAGTATGAACTTCCTCGTCCTGAAGCTCTGATACCACTTGTTGGACCGTGTCATGACCCTAAACGATCAGTTAAGCAAGTTCATCATCACGTATAAAGGCGGAATCAGTATACGCAACGTTACAGCAACTTTTCTATTCAATTCCTTCACTTTATTAGCTTTCTGAAACAATTTTGACAGAGTTCGGTTACAAAGCTTATGACCAGATCTCGCTCAAATGGACAGACACATGAGGTATTTATATTGGTGCTGATTTCGCTCCAATGGCATGACATATAAGCGAAATCACTTGTTAAGTGATTTCGCTTATGTGTCACAACCATATAAGCGAAATCACCTTGACACTAAAGCGAAATCACCTCTAATCCTATGACCTTACAAGCGAAATTAACCATAAAACCCTAATTTTACAATTATGATTCTATGTTGACTAATCTTGACCTAAAACATCATCAGACGAAGTCAACAGACATTCTTGTGCATCAACACCTTTCCAAGGAGAAACTTTTAAGAGAACCTTGTCTCCGATTTGAAATTATAACGGCTTACGCCTATTGTCTGCATAACTTTTCTGGCGATCTCGAGCCGTCTTTAGTCTTTCCTTAATTTGAGTGATTTTGTCGGTAGTTTCTTGTACAATTTTTGGTCCTGATAATTGACTTTCTCCTATTTCTGCCCAACATTCTGGAGTTCTACACTTACGTCCGTACAGTGCTTTAAACGGGGCAGCTTCAATACTTGAATGATAGCTATTGTTATAGGAGAATTCAATTAAAGGTAAATGGTTATCCCAATTTCCACCAAAATCTATCATACATGCCCTAAGCATGTCTTCTAGAGTTTGGATCGTCCTTTCACTTTGTCCGTCTGTTTGATGATGATATGCAGTACTTAGATTTAGTCGGGTTCCCATAGCTTCTTGGAAACTTGTCCAGAAGTGGGAAGTGAAACGACTATCCCTATCCGATACAATGGAGAGTGGAACTCCATGTAAGGATACGACTTCAGCTACATACAACTTGGCTAACCTTTCCATACTAAAGGTTTATTTCATGGGTAGAAAATGAGCTGATTTGGTTAATCGATCCACAATTACCCAAATTGCGTCATTACCCTTTCTAGTTTTGGGTAACTTAGTAACAAAATCCATTGTTATGAGTTCCCATTTCCATACAGGCATTTCTAATTGTTGTAGTAGACCTGAAGGTTTCTGGTGTTCTGCCTTAACTTGCGAACAAGTTAGACATTTAGAAACATATCTAGCTATGTCCTTTTTCATTCCTATCCACCAAAAATTATTCCTTAAATCTTGGTACATTTTATTGTTACCAGGATGCATGGTATACTTAGATTTATGGGCTTCTTCTAAGATTTTATTTCTTAATTCTCCCTGCTTAGGTACCCAAATTCGCTTCTTATGGAATCTCCAAATTCCATCTGCTCCTTGCTCTAATTCCTTTATCCGCCCTTTCATTCCTTCAGCAATATCCTGGATTGCTGTTTCCTGAACATCCTTTAATTGTTCAATTAAATCTAACTGTAGATTTAATCTAAGAGCACGAACTCGCTTTTGCTTTTCATGATACTTACAACTTAAGGCATCTGCAACTAAGTTTGCCTTTCCTTCGTGATATTTAATATCATAGTCGTAGTCACTTAGGATTTCCATCCATCTCCTTTGCCTCATGTTTAATTCTTTTTGCCCAAATATATATCTTAAGCTTTTATGATCAGTATAGATAGTAAACTTACTTCCGTACAGATAATGTCTCCAAATCTTAAGGGCAAAGGTTATGGCTCCTAACTCTAAATCATGAGTCGTATAGTTTTCTTCGCGCCTTTTCAATTGCCTTGATTCATATGCATTTACCTACTTGTGTTGCATCAGCACACATCCTAATCCTAGCTTTGAAGCATCACAGTATACTTTAAAATCTTCTGTTCCTTCCGGTAAGGCTAGAATTGGAGCATTTGTTAACTTCTGCTTCAAAATCCTAAAGGCTTCTTCTTGTCTAGGTCCCCATTCAAACTTAACTGCTTTACAGGTTAGCTTAGTTAATGGTATAGCTATCTTGGAAAAATCCTTAATAAAACGCCAATAGTATCCAGCTAATCCTATAAAACTTCTAATTTCCATTGCTGACTGTGGAACCTTCCATTTGGTGATTGCTTCTATCTTAGCAGGATCTACGTGAATGCCTTCATGATTCACCATGTGACCTAAAAATTGCACTTCTTGTAGCCAGAATTCACACTTCGATAATTTGGCGTAAAGTTTCTCTTTTCTTAACAGAGTTAAGAGTGCATGCAGGTGCTGACAGTGTTCATCCTGACTCTTGGAATAAATAAGTATATCGTCGATGAAGACAATTACAAATTTATCCAAATACGGTTTACAGATTCTATTCATCATGTCCATAAATGCTTCAGGAGCATTTGTTAACCCAAAGGGCATGACTGTAAACTCGTAACCACCATACCTAGTCCTGAAAGCAGTTTTAGGTATGTCTTCTTCGTGTACCTTTAATTGATGATATCCGGAACGTAAATCTATCTTAGAAAAATATCTAGCTCCTTGAAGTTGATCGAATAGATCATCAATTCTAGGTAATGGGTATCGATTCTTAATTGTAACTTTATTCAAGTCCCTATAATCGATACACATTCGCATCGAACCATCTTTCTTCTTTACAAACAATACTGGTGCTCCCCACGGGGATGAACTAGGTTGTATGAATCCTTTGCTTAGTAGTTAATCTAATTGCTTTTTCAATTCTAACATTTATGTGGGTGCTAACCGATAGGGTGCCTTGGCTATCGGTGTAATTCCAGGAATTAGATGAATTCTAAATTCAAATTCCCTATCAGGTGGTAATCCAGGTAGTTCTTCTGGGAATACCTCTGGATATTCTGATACTACTGGAATTTCTTTAAGTTCTTTACCCTTAGTGTTAATGATTACTGAAATCATATACACTATTCCTTGCTTTCGTTCATAACTAGCAACTTTCATTACTGAAATGAACTTTAGTGGCTTACGTGGCTGATCTCCTGTAATCACCACTAACTCTCATGTGGGTGTATGAATTTCTATGGAATTCTTATCACAAAGAATTCGAGCATGGTTGGCTACCAACCAATCCATTCCTAACACCACATCGAATCCGGCTAAATTCATAGGTAACAGGTTTGCCGAAAATTTATGGCCTAAAAGTTCTATCTTTATATTTTGCAAAACCTTATCTATGTTAACGGAATTTCCATCTGCCGTTTCGACTGTAAAAATCTGCCTAAGTTTGGTTAAGGATAAATTAAGTGCTTGGCAGAACGAAGTATTTATAAAACTTTGGTTTGCACCAGAGTCAAATAATACTTTTGCATAAACGTCGTGAACTAGAAACGTACCAGCTATCACATTAGGAATTTGCTCTGCTTCCTGAGTAGTCAACTGGAAGGCTCTTACGTTCTTCTTGGTAGTTCCTTCTGCAGTCTTGGCTTTGTTATCAGCTACTTTGACCAATTTTGGGCAGTCTGGCCTAATATGTCCCACTTCTCCACAGTTGTAACAGACTGTGGTTTTCTTCTTCCTGCGGTCTTCTTCTTGATGCCTCGGGATTTTGCAGAAATTGCAATACCCTTTGCATCTTGCAAAATGCTTCCTTTTACAGGAATTGCAAAATGGAATAGTGGAAGATTGCCCAGTTCTCCTTCCTTTGAAATTACTACGGTTACCCACACGGAATCCCTGGGTAATCTTTTGGGCTACTTCCTTCTTCCGGTTTTCTTCTCTTGTGCGTACCAGTTCGCCAGTCAGAGTGTTAGCTAACTCTACCGCATCATCGATCCTGCGGGGTGTCGTAGCCTTGACAATATTACGGATCTCGCCAATTAATCCCCAAATGTAGCGAGATATAAGTACCGGTTCTGGCGAAGCCAGGGTTGGTACCACTCTAGCGTATTCGAAGAATGTCGAAGTATACCCTCGACAATCAATGCCTACCATCTGATGATTTAGGAATTTATTGGTCATTTGCTCCTTTTCGTACTCGGGACATAATTTTCTTTCTACAAGACTTTTAAATTCTTCCCAATTTATGGCATAGGCCACATTCCTTCCTTTGGCTTGGAGTACCGTATTCCACCATTCTAACGCCCCTTCTTTGAAAAGATGCGACGCATACATGACCTTGTCGTCCTCAGCACATTTACTTATCATAATTACTGCCTCAGTTTTCTCTAACCAATGCAGTGCAGCGGTCGCCCCTTCGGTACCTGCAAACTCAGCCGGTTAACAGGCAAGAAACTCCTTATAAGTGCAACCAAGTGTTGCAGCTTTCATTTTCTTAAGGAGTGGAGCTTGTATCCCCTCATTGTCGTTATTAATATGATTTCCGCCTCCGTTTATACTATTACTGAAATTATCGTCATTTGTACGCTTGCTAGGAATAATTTGTTGAGGTGCAATTGGATTTTGAGTAGCAGCAAGGATTTCTGGAATAGCATTGGCTATTCCCTGAGCAACGATATTCTCGATATCTTGCCTATTTAGAAATTGATCCTCCTGGTGTTGCTCAGATTGATTACCCTCGTTAATTTTTTCATTACCAGCGTTTTCCATCTGGTAATTAATTTATATAAGTGATTAGCATAAAATAATTAAACAAAACAAAACAATCGCACATAATTACACGTATAGCCAAAATTGTTGATTTCTCAACTTTCATTTTTATATATTATATTATGCATCCGTACACACTGTTATCTTTCAAAAGTTTTTATTTTTAGGTTATTATACATACTTATATTTTTATTACTATTATTATTATTATACAAACATGGTTTCACAACCACACTCCCCCTAGTCTGCTAGTCTTTCAGAAATGATGTTCCCTTTCATCGTATTTTCAGGAGATTTGTTCTCCTATCTCCCGAATCTTATTCCCTGCATCCATTAGTTCTTCGCCAAAATGGCGAAGTTCAGCTAAGTTTTCATTACTCATTGGTGGGTTTGGTGCAGGTTCTGGGTCGAACTGAGGGAAAAAGGTATAGGGATTATTTAGAAGGTTTTGAAACTGTCAATCATTGGTCCACCATTCGTCCATTCCTTGTGGTTGGGTGTGGATTAAAGGTTCTGGGATGGCTGGTTCCAGGTATATTGGAAGTTGGGTTTCAGCAGGAGAAGTAAAAAGGTTTTCATTGACAGGCTTAAGGGTATCACAGCTTGCCAGTATAAAATCTAGCTCTTCCTGTAATGTCATTTCCGTTGTTTGCTTGGAGCTTTCCCCAATTTCCATTCCTCCTTGTCTAAAACTTTCCCCGATCTCAATCCCTTTTCCTTTATCCATGGGATTTTCTATCTTGGGAATTTTCCTAGCTGCTGGTTTTCTTCTGCGCACACGTCTCCAACCCACAAATCTTCTTCTTTTCTTAGGTTTTGATTTTTCCAGAGGTGAAGCTTGAAATTCCATAGGTTCTTCCACATCGGCCAAGTAACCAGTAAAATCTCTGGAAGCTTCTATTTTCACAGGATAGAGATTGAGGTTTTCTAGAGCTTCAGATAATTCATTCATACTGTTTAGCATTTATGAAAAAAAAACACACACAAACTTTTATTTTAAAATTTGGTAAATTAATTTTCGCAGAATCACAAAAATAGAATCAGAATTTTAATATTACTTACAATTATCTAATAAACCATTTTATTGTAACAAAATCTTTATTTTTAGTACAACTAATATTATTTTAAAATTTCTGGCTAATAGATAATATGGGTGCTAATACTGGGTCAGGGTGTTGGTAGTTTAAAGGTTAGCATTTATTGCTATAGTGGCTAACATATAGAGATTTGCTCATTGTTCATCTAACTCATCTTCCCATGGTGGTTTAGTGTCTATTTTCTGAGTTTCCTTATTGATCATAACTCCTTTTGGTTGTAACTTCTTCATTTTCTCTTGACTTTTCTTAATAATCAAACTTCTTTTATTAGGGGTAGGTGGTTGCTCATATTGTGTCTTACGAACAAATATTCCCTCCCCAGTATCTGCTGAGTATCTTGAGGAATTTGATTGGGATGAAGTTCCCTTATCTTTCGGTAAACTATCTAATTTAAGATAGATATCCGACACTCTTTGCTTACCCATACTGTAACTAACAGATAGTCAAGATAAGAGCACATAATCATAAAACGGTAATCAGGAAAATTAAGTATATTTAAATACTTAATAGGCTTAAATCTGTGGCTCTTTCAGTAGCTCTGATACCACCTTTTCCTGTCACGGACCCAGCCCCGGTTTGACCCGGTCAGGAGCCGCGGGAAAGGAACCCATGGTATCTATGATGCGACAGCGGAAGATTTTACAGGATCTTTTAAAACTTGAAAATGCCCGATTATTTTATTTCATAATGCGGGATAAACCCCGTAAATTACAATAGAGGAATTTCACAAGTAAATTCCCTGATTTATTAAAACATGTTTATTTATTTTAACTGAGCCACCTCTTCAAGCTTTGTTAGTGCTCCGTAGCACATTTTCCTTGATTTATAGCAAGTCGCCTGAAACATGTTTTAAAAATATTTTATCAGCGGGGAAATGATGGCGAGTCATTCAAGTATGTAAAACGAAACATTAGTTATCAATTACAGCATAAGAGCGATTACAATGGCTTCTATCTTATTTTTATCTGGCGCCGTATCACCTGGTGACGATGGTCATACCACTATTGGGTCTTTCCCCAAGTAGTGACGTTTATCACTGTTAGGATTTATTAGCCTAACCCGTGAGAAATTAGTAATGTGCACAATACCCCACTAGCCAGTGATTAAGATAACCACGACTTACTCCCTGTAATTATAACATTTGAAAATGGAGTATTGTAAAATACTTTTGATAAAAGAAAATGACTCACATTGCAGATTTATACGGGCAGAGTTTAGCCTACTGATTAGCCTTGTAACCTAAATTTAAATAACATGCACACGAACTAGGTCAGTAACTAATACAACATTTACGATAACTCACGAGATTAAACCCTCACAACGAATGACAAAGTGCGATACTTAAACATCCATCGAATTCATAACGAATGACAAAGCATAACCCAAATGTGGGCAGCACTTAAACATCCATTGGATAGTTTCAATCGATCGGACATTGAATCGTAGCAGCGATTGAGTTAATACCCTGTATCGTAGCAGCGCCTCGCTATAATAATTGAATTTTCGACTTTGGAGCAGTATACTTTTGTTTTTTGAAAGTTGATTTCGACACCAGAAGACTGCTCATGATCCAACCTATTTATAGCAGAAATTTGGGTCTCACGCGTGAGCCCTAAGCCAAACTTTATGCGGCCCACGAGGCCGCCTAGTCTACGCGTAGGTTTGCTGGGTCTCGAGTTAGGGTTGCCAGATGGGTTATACATGGCCCGGATGCTTATCCGGTCAAATTTGATGTTGACGTGGCCCGCGTAAGGGTCTGGTCATCCTTTACGCGGCCCGCCTGAAGACCATAAAATTGGATTTCTTGATTTTTGTTATGGATTAAGGTTTTGGGGGTCTAGGTTTTTACTTACAGTCCTTTTTAGGACATTTTTGAAGGTCCTTACAGGTGGAAACAAAGATTATTGTGAATTCGTTCCCTGGACCAAATCTCTAACCGATGAATACGTACCGACATGTGATATGTGCGGAATCCAATCACGTACGTGGACGAGAACATGAGGATGTAATTATAATATGATTTCGATTGATACTATAACAGTACAAAACCGTGAAATCAAACGAGCAGAGCTTCACCTCAAAGTTGCTCCAAAAGTACAAATGACAAAGACAAGACACCTATTTATAGAATGTTGGCTTTGCACAAGACTATGCTTGGCTTCGTACGAAGCCACAAGCCTTCGTACGAAGGCCCACTTTGATGATCTCCTGGCTTCGTTCGAACCTGTCCTTCGAACTAAGATCCTCTTTTTCAAATGTCTTTATGCTTTTTATTGTTTAACACCAGTCTTATCTCATTTGTTTCAGCTATGTTATGTGATTGACGCAAGCGATAAACCCCGTAAATTACAATAGAGGAATTTCATAAGTAAATTCCCTGATTTATTAAAACATGTTTTTATTTTATTTTAACTGAGCCACCTCTTCAAGCTTTGTTAGTGCTCCGTAGCACGTTTTCCTTGATTTATAGCAGGTCGCCTGAAACATGTTTTAAAATATTTTATCAGCGGGAAAATGCTGGCGAGTCATTCAAGTATGTAAAACGACACATTAGTTATCAATTACAGCATAAGTGCGATTACAATGGCTTCTATCTTATTTTTATATGGCGCCGTGTCACCTGGTGACGATGGTCATACCACTATTGGGTCTTTCCCCAAGTAGTGACGTTTATGACTGTTAGGATTTATCAGCCTAACCCGTGAGAAATTAGTAATGTGCATAATACCCCACTAGTCAGTGATTAAGATAACCACGACTTACTCCCTGTAATTATAACATTTGAAAATGGAGTATTGTAAAATACTTTTGATAAAAGAGAATGACTCACATTGTAGATTTATACGGGCAGAGTTTAGCCTACTGATTAGCCTTGTAACCTAAATTTAAATAACATGCACACGAACTAGGTCAGTAACTAATACAACATTTACGATAACTCACGAGATTAAACCCTCACAACGAATGACAAAGTGCGATACTTAAACATCCATCGAATTCATAACGAATGACAAAGCATAACCCAAATGTGGGCAGCACTTAAACATCCATTGGATAGTTTCAATCGATCGGACATTGAATCGTAGCAGCGATTGAGTTAATACCCTGTATCGTAGCAGCGCCTCGCTATAATAATTGAATTTTCGACTTTGGAGCAGTATACTTTTGTTTTTTGAAAGTTGATTTCGACACCAGAAGACTGCTCATGATCCAACCTATTTATAGCAGAAATTTGGGTCTCACGCGTGAGCCCTAAGCCAAACTTTATGCGGCCCACGAGGCCGCCTAGTCTACGCGTAGGTTTGCTGGGTCTCGAGTTAGGGTTGCCAGATGGGTTATACATGGCCCGGATGCTTATCCGGTCAAATTTGATGTTGACGTGGCCCGCGTAAGGGTCTGGTCATCCTTTACGCGGCCCGCCTGAAGACCATAAAATTGGATTTCTTGATTTTTGTTATGGATTAAGGTTTTGGGGGTCTAGGTTTTTACTTACAGTCCTTTTTAGGACATTTTTGAAGGTCCTTACAGGTGGAAACAAAGATTATTGTGAATTCGTTCCCTGGACCAAATCTCTAACCGATGAATACGTACCGACACGTGATATGTGCGGAATCCAATCACGTACGTGGACGAGAACATGAGGATGTAATTATAATATGATTTCGATTGATACTATAACAGTACAAAACCGTGAAATCAAACGAGCAGAGCTTCACCTCAAAGTTGCTCCAAAAGTACAAATGACAAAGACAAGACACCTATTTATAGAATGTTGGCTTTGCACAAGACTATGCTTGGCTTCGTACGAAGCCACAAGCCTTCGTACGAAGGCCCACTTTGATGATCTCCTGGCTTCGTTCGAACCTGTCCTTCGAACTAAGATCCTCTTTTTCAAATGTCTTTATGCTTTTTATTGTTTAACACCAGTCTTATCTCATTTGTTTCAGCTATGTTATGTGATTGACGCAAGCGATAAACCCCGTAAATTACAATAGAGGAATTTCATAAGTAAATTCCCTGATTTATTAAAACATGTTTTTATTTTATTTTAACTGAGCCACCTCTTCAAGCTTTGTTAGTGCTCCGTAGCACGTTTTCCTTGATTTATAGCAGGTCGCCTGAAACATGTTTTAAAATATTTTATCAGCGGGAAAATGCTGGCGAGTCATTCAAGTATGTAAAACGACACATTAGTTATCAATTACAGCATAAGTGCGATTACAATGGCTTCTATCTTATTTTTATATGGCGCCGTGTCACCTGGTGACGATGGTCATACCACTATTGGGTCTTTCCCCAAGTAGTGACGTTTATGACTGTTAGGATTTATCAGCCTAACCCGTGAGAAATTAGTAATGTGCATAATACCCCACTAGTCAGTGATTAAGATAACCACGACTTACTCCCTGTAATTATAACATTTGAAAATGGAGTATTGTAAAATACTTTTGATAAAAGAGAATGACTCACATTGTAGATTTATACGGGCAGAGTTTAGCCTACTGATTAGCCTTGTAACCTAAATTTAAATAACATGCACACGAACTAGGTCAGTAACTAATACAACATTTACGATAACTCACGAGATTAAACCCTCACAACGAATGACAAAGTGCGATACTTAAACATCCATCGAATTCACAACGAATGACAAAGCATAACCCAAATGTGGGCAGCACTTAAACATCCATTGGATAGTTTCAATCGATCGGACATTGAATCGTAGCAGCGATTGAGTTAATACCCTGTATCGTAGCAGCGCCTCGCTATAATAATTGAATTTTCGACTTTGGAGCAGTATACTTTTGTTTTTTGAAAGTTGATTTCGACACCAGAAGACTGCTCATGATCCAACCTATTTATAGCAGAAATTTGGGTCTCACGCGTGAGCCCTAAGCCAAACTTTATGCGGCCCACGAGGCCGCCTAGTCTACGCGTAGGTTTGCTGGGTCTCGAGTTAGGGTTGCCAGATGGGTTATACATGGCCCGGATGCTTATCCGGTCAAATTTGATGTTGACGTGGCCCGCGTAAGGGTCTGGTCATCCTTTACGCGGCCCGCCTGAAGACCATAAAATTGGATTTCTTGATTTTTGTTATGGATTAAGGTTTTGGGGGTCTAGGTTTTTACTTACAGTCCTTTTTAGGACATTTTTGAAGGTCCTTACAGGTGGAAACAAAGATTATTGTGAATTCGTTCCCTGGACCAAATCTCTAACCGATGAATACGTACCGACACGTGATATGTGCGGAATCCAATCACGTACGTGGACGAGAACATGAGGATGTAATTATAATATGATTTCGATTGATACTATAACAGTACAAAACCGTGAAATCAAACGAGCAGAGCTTCACCTCAAAGTTGCTCCAAAAGTACAAATGACAAAGACAAGACACCTATTTATAGAATGTTGGCTTTGCACAAGACTATGCTTGGCTTCGTACGAAGCCACAAGCCTTCGTACGAAGGCCCACTTTGATGATCTCCTGGCTTCGTTCGAACCTGTCCTTCGAACTAAGATCCTCTTTTTCAAATGTCTTTATGCTTTTTATTGTTTAACACCAGTCTTATCTCATTTGTTTCAGCTATGTTATGTGATTGACGCAAGCGATAAACCCCGTAAATTACAATAGAGGAATTTCATAAGTAAATTCCCTGATTTATTAAAACATGTTTTTATTTTATTTTAACTGAGCCACCTCTTCAAGCTTTGTTAGTGCTCCGTAGCACGTTTTCCTTGATTTATAGCAGGTCGCCTGAAACATGTTTTAAAATATTTTATCAGCGGGAAAATGCTGGCGAGTCATTCAAGTATGTAAAACGACACATTAGTTATCAATTACAGCATAAGTGCGATTACAATGGCTTCTATCTTATTTTTATATGGCGCCGTGTCACCTGGTGACGATGGTCATACCACTATTGGGTCTTTCCCCAAGTAGTGACGTTTATGACTGTTAGGATTTATCAGCCTAACCCGTGAGAAATTAGTAATGTGCATAATACCCCACTAGTCAGTGATTAAGATAACCACGACTTACTCCCTGTAATTATAACATTTGAAAATGGAGTATTGTAAAATACTTTTGATAAAAGAGAATGACTCACATTGTAGATTTATACGGGCAGAGTTTAGCCTACTGATTAGCCTTGTAACCTAAATTTAAATAACATGCACACGAACTAGGTCAGTAACTAATACAACATTTACGATAACTCACGAGATTAAACCCTCACAACGAATGACAAAGTGCGATACTTAAACATCCATCGAATTCATAACGAATGACAAAGCATAACCCAAATGTGGGCAGCACTTAAACATCCATTGGATAGTTTCAATCGATCGGACATTGAATCGTAGCAGCGATTGAGTTAATACCCTGTATCGTAGCAGCGCCTCGCTATAATAATTGAATTTTCGACTTTGGAGCAGTATACTTTTGTTTTTTGAAAGTTGATTTCGACACCAGAAGACTGCTCATGATCCAACCTATTTATAGCAGAAATTTGGGTCTCACGCGTGAGCCCTAAGCCAAACTTTATGCGGCCCACGAGGCCGCCTAGTCTACGCGTAGGTTTGCTGGGTCTCGAGTTAGGGTTGCCAGATGGGTTATACATGGCCCGGATGCTTATCCGGTCAAATTTGATGTTGACGTGGCCCGCGTAAGGGTCTGGTCATCCTTTACGCGGCCCGCCTGAAGACCATAAAATTGGATTTCTTGATTTTTGTTATGGATTAAGGTTTTGGGGGTCTAGGTTTTTACTTACAGTCCTTTTTAGGACATTTTTGAAGGTCCTTACAGGTGGAAACAAAGATTATTGTGAATTCGTTCCCTGGACCAAATCTCTAACCGATGAATACGTACCGACACGTGATATGTGCGGAATCCAATCACGTACGTGGACGAGAACATGAGGATGTAATTATAATATGATTTCGATTGATACTATAACAGTACAAAACCGTGAAATCAAACGAGCAGAGCTTCACCTCAAAGTTGCTCCAAAAGTACAAATGACAAAGACAAGACACCTATTTATAGAATGTTGGCTTTGCACAAGACTATGCTTGGCTTCGTACGAAGCCACAAGCCTTCGTACGAAGGCCCACTTTGATGATCTCCTGGCTTCGTTCGAACCTGTCCTTCGAACTAAGATCCTCTTTTTCAAATGTCTTTATGCTTTTTATTGTTTAACACCAGTCTTATCTCATTTGTTTCAGCTATGTTATGTGATTGACGCAAGCGATAAACCCCGTAAATTACAATAGAGGAATTTCATAAGTAAATTCCCTGATTTATTAAAACATGTTTTTATTTTATTTTAACTGAGCCACCTCTTCAAGCTTTGTTAGTGCTCCGTAGCACGTTTTCCTTGATTTATAGCAGGTCGCCTGAAACATGTTTTAAAATATTTTATCAGCGGGAAAATGCTGGCGAGTCATTCAAGTATGTAAAACGACACATTAGTTATCAATTACAGCATAAGTGCGATTACAATGGCTTCTATCTTATTTTTATATGGCGCCGTGTCACCTGGTGACGATGGTCATACCACTATTGGGTCTTTCCCCAAGTAGTGACGTTTATGACTGTTAGGATTTATCAGCCTAACCCGTGAGAAATTAGTAATGTGCATAATACCCCACTAGTCAGTGATTAAGATAACCACGACTTACTCCCTGTAATTATAACATTTGAAAATGGAGTATTGTAAAATACTTTTGATAAAAGAGAATGACTCACATTGTAGATTTATACGGGCAGAGTTTAGCCTACTGATTAGCCTTGTAACCTAAATTTAAATAACATGCACACGAACTAGGTCAGTAACTAATACAACATTTACGATAACTCACGAGATTAAACCCTCACAACGAATGACAAAGTGCGATACTTAAACATCCATCGAATTCATAACGAATGACAAAGCATAACCCAAATGTGGGCAGCACTTAAACATCCATTGGATAGTTTCAATCGATCGGACATTGAATCGTAGCAGCGATTGAGTTAATACCCTGTATCGTAGCAGCGCCTCGCTATAATAATTGAATTTTCGACTTTGGAGCAGTATACTTTTGTTTTTTGAAAGTTGATTTCGACACCAGAAGACTGCTCATGATCCAACCTATTTATAGCAGAAATTTGGGTCTCACGCGTGAGCCCTAAGCCAAACTTTATGCGGCCCACGAGGCCGCCTAGTCTACGCGTAGGTTTGCTGGGTCTCGAGTTAGGGTTGCCAGATGGGTTATACATGGCCCGGATGCTTATCCGGTCAAATTTGATGTTGACGTGGCCCGCGTAAGGGTCTGGTCATCCTTTACGCGGCCCGCCTGAAGACCATAAAATTGGATTTCTTGATTTTTGTTATGGATTAAGGTTTTGGGGGTCTAGGTTTTTACTTACAGTCCTTTTTAGGACATTTTTGAAGGTCCTTACAGGTGGAAACAAAGATTATTGTGAATTCGTTCCCTGGACCAAATCTCTAACCGATGAATACGTACCGACACGTGATATGTGCGGAATCCAATCACGTACGTGGACGAGAACATGAGGATGTAATTATAATATGATTTCGATTGATACTATAACAGTACAAAACCGTGAAATCAAACGAGCAGAGCTTCACCTCAAAGTTGCTCCAAAAGTACAAATGACAAAGACAAGACACCTATTTATAGAATGTTGGCTTTGCACAAGACTATGCTTGGCTTCGTACGAAGCCACAAGCCTTCGTACGAAGGCCCACTTTGATGATCTCCTGGCTTCGTTCGAACCTGTCCTTCGAACTAAGATCCTCTTTTTCAAATGTCTTTATGCTTTTTATTGTTTAACACCAGTCTTATCTCATTTGTTTCAGCTATGTTATGTGATTGACGCAAGCGATAAACCCCGTAAATTACAATAGAGGAATTTCATAAGTAAATTCCCTGATTTATTAAAACATGTTTTTATTTTATTTTAACTGAGCCACCTCTTCAAGCTTTGTTAGTGCTCCGTAGCACGTTTTCCTTGATTTATAGCAGGTCGCCTGAAACATGTTTTAAAATATTTTATCAGCGGGAAAATGCTGGCGAGTCATTCAAGTATGTAAAACGACACATTAGTTATCAATTACAGCATAAGTGCGATTACAATGGCTTCTATCTTATTTTTATATGGCGCCGTGTCACCTGGTGACGATGGTCATACCACTATTGGGTCTTTCCCCAAGTAGTGACGTTTATGACTGTTAGGATTTATCAGCCTAACCCGTGAGAAATTAGTAATGTGCATAATACCCCACTAGTCAGTGATTAAGATAACCACGACTTACTCCCTGTAATTATAACATTTGAAAATGGAGTATTGTAAAATACTTTTGATAAAAGAGAATGACTCACATTGTAGATTTATACGGGCAGAGTTTAGCCTACTGATTAGCCTTGTAACCTAAATTTAAATAACATGCACACGAACTAGGTCAGTAACTAATACAACATTTACGATAACTCACGAGATTAAACCCTCACAACGAATGACAAAGTGCGATACTTAAACATCCATCGAATTCACAACGAATGACAAAGCATAACCCAAATGTGGGCAGCACTTAAACATCCATTGGATAGTTTCAATCGATCGGACATTGAATCGTAGCAGCGATTGAGTTAATACCCTGTATCGTAGCAGCGCCTCGCTATAATAATTGAATTTTCGACTTTGGAGCAGTATACTTTTGTTTTTTGAAAGTTGATTTCGACACCAGAAGACTGCTCATGATCCAACCTATTTATAGCAGAAATTTGGGTCTCACGCGTGAGCCCTAAGCCAAACTTTATGCGGCCCACGAGGCCGCCTAGTCTACGCGTAGGTTTGCTGGGTCTCGAGTTAGGGTTGCCAGATGGGTTATACATGGCCCGGATGCTTATCCGGTCAAATTTGATGTTGACGTGGCCCGCGTAAGGGTCTGGTCATCCTTTACGCGGCCCGCCTGAAGACCATAAAATTGGATTTCTTGATTTTTGTTATGGATTAAGGTTTTGGGGGTCTAGGTTTTTACTTACAGTCCTTTTTAGGACATTTTTGAAGGTCCTTACAGGTGGAAACAAAGATTATTGTGAATTCGTTCCCTGGACCAAATCTCTAACCGATGAATACGTACCGACACGTGATATGTGCGGAATCCAATCACGTACGTGGACGAGAACATGAGGATGTAATTATAATATGATTTCGATTGATACTATAACAGTACAAAACCGTGAAATCAAACGAGCAGAGCTTCACCTCAAAGTTGCTCCAAAAGTACAAATGACAAAGACAAGACACCTATTTATAGAATGTTGGCTTTGCACAAGACTATGCTTGGCTTCGTACGAAGCCACAAGCCTTCGTACGAAGGCCCACTTTGATGATCTCCTGGCTTCGTTCGAACCTGTCCTTCGAACTAAGATCCTCTTTTTCAAATGTCTTTATGCTTTTTATTGTTTAACACCAGTCTTATCTCATTTGTTTCAGCTATGTTATGTGATTGACGCAAGCGATAAACCCCGTAAATTACAATAGAGGAATTTCATAAGTAAATTCCCTGATTTATTAAAACATGTTTTTATTTTATTTTAACTGAGCCACCTCTTCAAGCTTTGTTAGTGCTCCGTAGCACGTTTTCCTTGATTTATAGCAGGTCGCCTGAAACATGTTTTAAAATATTTTATCAGCGGGAAAATGCTGGCGAGTCATTCAAGTATGTAAAACGACACATTAGTTATCAATTACAGCATAAGTGCGATTACAATGGCTTCTATCTTATTTTTATATGGCGCCGTGTCACCTGGTGACGATGGTCATACCACTATTGGGTCTTTCCCCAAGTAGTGACGTTTATGACTGTTAGGATTTATCAGCCTAACCCGTGAGAAATTAGTAATGTGCATAATACCCCACTAGTCAGTGATTAAGATAACCACGACTTACTCCCTGTAATTATAACATTTGAAAATGGAGTATTGTAAAATACTTTTGATAAAAGAGAATGACTCACATTGTAGATTTATACGGGCAGAGTTTAGCCTACTGATTAGCCTTGTAACCTAAATTTAAATAACATGCACACGAACTAGGTCAGTAACTAATACAACATTTACGATAACTCACGAGATTAAACCCTCACAACGAATGACAAAGTGCGATACTTAAACATCCATCGAATTCATAACGAATGACAAAGCATAACCCAAATGTGGGCAGCACTTAAACATCCATTGGATAGTTTCAATCGATCGGACATTGAATCGTAGCAGCGATTGAGTTAATACCCTGTATCGTAGCAGCGCCTCGCTATAATAATTGAATTTTCGACTTTGGAGCAGTATACTTTTGTTTTTTGAAAGTTGATTTCGACACCAGAAGACTGCTCATGATCCAACCTATTTATAGCAGAAATTTGGGTCTCACGCGTGAGCCCTAAGCCAAACTTTATGCGGCCCACGAGGCCGCCTAGTCTACGCGTAGGTTTGCTGGGTCTCGAGTTAGGGTTGCCAGATGGGTTATACATGGCCCGGATGCTTATCCGGTCAAATTTGATGTTGACGTGGCCCGCGTAAGGGTCTGGTCATCCTTTACGCGGCCCGCCTGAAGACCATAAAATTGGATTTCTTGATTTTTGTTATGGATTAAGGTTTTGGGGGTCTAGGTTTTTACTTACAGTCCTTTTTAGGACATTTTTGAAGGTCCTTACAGGTGGAAACAAAGATTATTGTGAATTCGTTCCCTGGACCAAATCTCTAACCGATGAATACGTACCGACACGTGATATGTGCGGAATCCAATCACGTACGTGGACGAGAACATGAGGATGTAATTATAATATGATTTCGATTGATACTATAACAGTACAAAACCGTGAAATCAAACGAGCAGAGCTTCACCTCAAAGTTGCTCCAAAAGTACAAATGACAAAGACAAGACACCTATTTATAGAATGTTGGCTTTGCACAAGACTATGCTTGGCTTCGTACGAAGCCACAAGCCTTCGTACGAAGGCCCACTTTGATGATCTCCTGGCTTCGTTCGAACCTGTCCTTCGAACTAAGATCCTCTTTTTCAAATGTCTTTATGCTTTTTATTGTTTAACACCAGTCTTATCTCATTTGTTTCAGCTATGTTATGTGATTGACGCAAGCGATAAACCCCGTAAATTACAATAGAGGAATTTCATAAGTAAATTCCCTGATTTATTAAAACATGTTTTTATTTTATTTTAACTGAGCCACCTCTTCAAGCTTTGTTAGTGCTCCGTAGCACGTTTTCCTTGATTTATAGCAGGTCGCCTGAAACATGTTTTAAAATATTTTATCAGCGGGAAAATGCTGGCGAGTCATTCAAGTATGTAAAACGACACATTAGTTATCAATTACAGCATAAGTGCGATTACAATGGCTTCTATCTTATTTTTATATGGCGCCGTGTCACCTGGTGACGATGGTCATACCACTATTGGGTCTTTCCCCAAGTAGTGACGTTTATGACTGTTAGGATTTATCAGCCTAACCCGTGAGAAATTAGTAATGTGCATAATACCCCACTAGTCAGTGATTAAGATAACCACGACTTACTCCCTGTAATTATAACATTTGAAAATGGAGTATTGTAAAATACTTTTGATAAAAGAGAATGACTCACATTGTAGATTTATACGGGCAGAGTTTAGCCTACTGATTAGCCTTGTAACCTAAATTTAAATAACATGCACACGAACTAGGTCAGTAACTAATACAACATTTACGATAACTCACGAGATTAAACCCTCACAACGAATGACAAAGTGCGATACTTAAACATCCATCGAATTCACAACGAATGACAAAGCATAACCCAAATGTGGGCAGCACTTAAACATCCATTGGATAGTTTCAATCGATCGGACATTGAATCGTAGCAGCGATTGAGTTAATACCCTGTATCGTAGCAGCGCCTCGCTATAATAATTGAATTTTCGACTTTGGAGCAGTATACTTTTGTTTTTTGAAAGTTGATTTCGACACCAGAAGACTGCTCATGATCCAACCTATTTATAGCAGAAATTTGGGTCTCACGCGTGAGCCCTAAGCCAAACTTTATGCGGCCCACGAGGCCGCCTAGTCTACGCGTAGGTTTGCTGGGTCTCGAGTTAGGGTTGCCAGATGGGTTATACATGGCCCGGATGCTTATCCGGTCAAATTTGATGTTGACGTGGCCCGCGTAAGGGTCTGGTCATCCTTTACGCGGCCCGCCTGAAGACCATAAAATTGGATTTCTTGATTTTTGTTATGGATTAAGGTTTTGGGGGTCTAGGTTTTTACTTACAGTCCTTTTTAGGACATTTTTGAAGGTCCTTACAGGTGGAAACAAAGATTATTGTGAATTCGTTCCCTGGACCAAATCTCTAACCGATGAATACGTACCGACACGTGATATGTGCGGAATCCAATCACGTACGTGGACGAGAACATGAGGATGTAATTATAATATGATTTCGATTGATACTATAACAGTACAAAACCGTGAAATCAAACGAGCAGAGCTTCACCTCAAAGTTGCTCCAAAAGTACAAATGACAAAGACAAGACACCTATTTATAGAATGTTGGCTTTGCACAAGACTATGCTTGGCTTCGTACGAAGCCACAAGCCTTCGTACGAAGGCCCACTTTGATGATCTCCTGGCTTCGTTCGAACCTGTCCTTCGAACTAAGATCCTCTTTTTCAAATGTCTTTATGCTTTTTATTGTTTAACACCAGTCTTATCTCATTTGTTTCAGCTATGTTATGTGATTGACGCAAGCGATAAACCCCGTAAATTACAATAGAGGAATTTCATAAGTAAATTCCCTGATTTATTAAAACATGTTTTTATTTTATTTTAACTGAGCCACCTCTTCAAGCTTTGTTAGTGCTCCGTAGCACGTTTTCCTTGATTTATAGCAGGTCGCCTGAAACATGTTTTAAAATATTTTATCAGCGGGAAAATGCTGGCGAGTCATTCAAGTATGTAAAACGACACATTAGTTATCAATTACAGCATAAGTGCGATTACAATGGCTTCTATCTTATTTTTATATGGCGCCGTGTCACCTGGTGACGATGGTCATACCACTATTGGGTCTTTCCCCAAGTAGTGACGTTTATGACTGTTAGGATTTATCAGCCTAACCCGTGAGAAATTAGTAATGTGCATAATACCCCACTAGTCAGTGATTAAGATAACCACGACTTACTCCCTGTAATTATAACATTTGAAAATGGAGTATTGTAAAATACTTTTGATAAAAGAGAATGACTCACATTGTAGATTTATACGGGCAGAGTTTAGCCTACTGATTAGCCTTGTAACCTAAATTTAAATAACATGCACACGAACTAGGTCAGTAACTAATACAACATTTACGATAACTCACGAGATTAAACCCTCACAACGAATGACAAAGTGCGATACTTAAACATCCATCGAATTCACAACGAATGACAAAGCATAACCCAAATGTGGGCAGCACTTAAACATCCATTGGATAGTTTCAATCGATCGGACATTGAATCGTAGCAGCGATTGAGTTAATACCCTGTATCGTAGCAGCGCCTCGCTATAATAATTGAATTTTCGACTTTGGAGCAGTATACTTTTGTTTTTTGAAAGTTGATTTCGACACCAGAAGACTGCTCATGATCCAACCTATTTATAGCAGAAATTTGGGTCTCACGCGTGAGCCCTAAGCCAAACTTTATGCGGCCCACGAGGCCGCCTAGTCTACGCGTAGGTTTGCTGGGTCTCGAGTTAGGGTTGCCAGATGGGTTATACATGGCCCGGATGCTTATCCGGTCAAATTTGATGTTGACGTGGCCCGCGTAAGGGTCTGGTCATCCTTTACGCGGCCCGCCTGAAGACCATAAAATTGGATTTCTTGATTTTTGTTATGGATTAAGGTTTTGGGGGTCTAGGTTTTTACTTACAGTCCTTTTTAGGACATTTTTGAAGGTCCTTACAGGTGGAAACAAAGATTATTGTGAATTCGTTCCCTGGACCAAATCTCTAACCGATGAATACGTACCGACACGTGATATGTGCGGAATCCAATCACGTACGTGGACGAGAACATGAGGATGTAATTATAATATGATTTCGATTGATACTATAACAGTACAAAACCGTGAAATCAAACGAGCAGAGCTTCACCTCAAAGTTGCTCCAAAAGTACAAATGACAAAGACAAGACACCTATTTATAGAATGTTGGCTTTGCACAAGACTATGCTTGGCTTCGTACGAAGCCACAAGCCTTCGTACGAAGGCCCACTTTGATGATCTCCTGGCTTCGTTCGAACCTGTCCTTCGAACTAAGATCCTCTTTTTCAAATGTCTTTATGCTTTTTATTGTTTAACACCAGTCTTATCTCATTTGTTTCAGCTATGTTATGTGATTGACGCAAGCGATAAACCCCGTAAATTACAATAGAGGAATTTCATAAGTAAATTCCCTGATTTATTAAAACATGTTTTTATTTTATTTTAACTGAGCCACCTCTTCAAGCTTTGTTAGTGCTCCGTAGCACGTTTTCCTTGATTTATAGCAGGTCGCCTGAAACATGTTTTAAAATATTTTATCAGCGGGAAAATGCTGGCGAGTCATTCAAGTATGTAAAACGACACATTAGTTATCAATTACAGCATAAGTGCGATTACAATGGCTTCTATCTTATTTTTATATGGCGCCGTGTCACCTGGTGACGATGGTCATACCACTATTGGGTCTTTCCCCAAGTAGTGACGTTTATGACTGTTAGGATTTATCAGCCTAACCCGTGAGAAATTAGTAATGTGCATAATACCCCACTAGTCAGTGATTAAGATAACCACGACTTACTCCCTGTAATTATAACATTTGAAAATGGAGTATTGTAAAATACTTTTGATAAAAGAGAATGACTCACATTGTAGATTTATACGGGCAGAGTTTAGCCTACTGATTAGCCTTGTAACCTAAATTTAAATAACATGCACACGAACTAGGTCAGTAACTAATACAACATTTACGATAACTCACGAGATTAAACCCTCACAACGAATGACAAAGTGCGATACTTAAACATCCATCGAATTCATAACGAATGACAAAGCATAACCCAAATGTGGGCAGCACTTAAACATCCATTGGATAGTTTCAATCGATCGGACATTGAATCGTAGCAGCGATTGAGTTAATACCCTGTATCGTAGCAGCGCCTCGCTATAATAATTGAATTTTCGACTTTGGAGCAGTATACTTTTGTTTTTTGAAAGTTGATTTCGACACCAGAAGACTGCTCATGATCCAACCTATTTATAGCAGAAATTTGGGTCTCACGCGTGAGCCCTAAGCCAAACTTTATGCGGCCCACGAGGCCGCCTAGTCTACGCGTAGGTTTGCTGGGTCTCGAGTTAGGGTTGCCAGATGGGTTATACATGGCCCGGATGCTTATCCGGTCAAATTTGATGTTGACGTGGCCCGCGTAAGGGTCTGGTCATCCTTTACGCGGCCCGCCTGAAGACCATAAAATTGGATTTCTTGATTTTTGTTATGGATTAAGGTTTTGGGGGTCTAGGTTTTTACTTACAGTCCTTTTTAGGACATTTTTGAAGGTCCTTACAGGTGGAAACAAAGATTATTGTGAATTCGTTCCCTGGACCAAATCTCTAACCGATGAATACGTACCGACACGTGATATGTGCGGAATCCAATCACGTACGTGGACGAGAACATGAGGATGTAATTATAATATGATTTCGATTGATACTATAACAGTACAAAACCGTGAAATCAAACGAGCAGAGCTTCACCTCAAAGTTGCTCCAAAAGTACAAATGACAAAGACAAGACACCTATTTATAGAATGTTGGCTTTGCACAAGACTATGCTTGGCTTCGTACGAAGCCACAAGCCTTCGTACGAAGGCCCACTTTGATGATCTCCTGGCTTCGTTCGAACCTGTCCTTCGAACTAAGATCCTCTTTTTCAAATGTCTTTATGCTTTTTATTGTTTAACACCAGTCTTATCTCATTTGTTTCAGCTATGTTATGTGATTGACGCAAGCGATAAACCCCGTAAATTACAATAGAGGAATTTCATAAGTAAATTCCCTGATTTATTAAAACATGTTTTTATTTTATTTTAACTGAGCCACCTCTTCAAGCTTTGTTAGTGCTCCGTAGCACGTTTTCCTTGATTTATAGCAGGTCGCCTGAAACATGTTTTAAAATATTTTATCAGCGGGAAAATGCTGGCGAGTCATTCAAGTATGTAAAACGACACATTAGTTATCAATTACAGCATAAGTGCGATTACAATGGCTTCTATCTTATTTTTATATGGCGCCGTGTCACCTGGTGACGATGGTCATACCACTATTGGGTCTTTCCCCAAGTAGTGACGTTTATGACTGTTAGGATTTATCAGCCTAACCCGTGAGAAATTAGTAATGTGCATAATACCCCACTAGTCAGTGATTAAGATAACCACGACTTACTCCCTGTAATTATAACATTTGAAAATGGAGTATTGTAAAATACTTTTGATAAAAGAGAATGACTCACATTGTAGATTTATACGGGCAGAGTTTAGCCTACTGATTAGCCTTGTAACCTAAATTTAAATAACATGCACACGAACTAGGTCAGTAACTAATACAACATTTACGATAACTCACGAGATTAAACCCTCACAACGAATGACAAAGTGCGATACTTAAACATCCATCGAATTCATAACGAATGACAAAGCATAACCCAAATGTGGGCAGCACTTAAACATCCATTGGATAGTTTCAATCGATCGGACATTGAATCGTAGCAGCGATTGAGTTAATACCCTGTATCGTAGCAGCGCCTCGCTATAATAATTGAATTTTCGACTTTGGAGCAGTATACTTTTGTTTTTTGAAAGTTGATTTCGACACCAGAAGACTGCTCATGATCCAACCTATTTATAGCAGAAATTTGGGTCTCACGCGTGAGCCCTAAGCCAAACTTTATGCGGCCCACGAGGCCGCCTAGTCTACGCGTAGGTTTGCTGGGTCTCGAGTTAGGGTTGCCAGATGGGTTATACATGGCCCGGATGCTTATCCGGTCAAATTTGATGTTGACGTGGCCCGCGTAAGGGTCTGGTCATCCTTTACGCGGCCCGCCTGAAGACCATAAAATTGGATTTCTTGATTTTTGTTATGGATTAAGGTTTTGGGGGTCTAGGTTTTTACTTACAGTCCTTTTTAGGACATTTTTGAAGGTCCTTACAGGTGGAAACAAAGATTATTGTGAATTCGTTCCCTGGACCAAATCTCTAACCGATGAATACGTACCGACACGTGATATGTGCGGAATCCAATCACGTACGTGGACGAGAACATGAGGATGTAATTATAATATGATTTCGATTGATACTATAACAGTACAAAACCGTGAAATCAAACGAGCAGAGCTTCACCTCAAAGTTGCTCCAAAAGTACAAATGACAAAGACAAGACACCTATTTATAGAATGTTGGCTTTGCACAAGACTATGCTTGGCTTCGTACGAAGCCACAAGCCTTCGTACGAAGGCCCACTTTGATGATCTCCTGGCTTCGTTCGAACCTGTCCTTCGAACTAAGATCCTCTTTTTCAAATGTCTTTATGCTTTTTATTGTTTAACACCAGTCTTATCTCATTTGTTTCAGCTATGTTATGTGATTGACGCAAGCGATAAACCCCGTAAATTACAATAGAGGAATTTCATAAGTAAATTCCCTGATTTATTAAAACATGTTTTTATTTTATTTTAACTGAGCCACCTCTTCAAGCTTTGTTAGTGCTCCGTAGCACGTTTTCCTTGATTTATAGCAGGTCGCCTGAAACATGTTTTAAAATATTTTATCAGCGGGAAAATGCTGGCGAGTCATTCAAGTATGTAAAACGACACATTAGTTATCAATTACAGCATAAGTGCGATTACAATGGCTTCTATCTTATTTTTATATGGCGCCGTGTCACCTGGTGACGATGGTCATACCACTATTGGGTCTTTCCCCAAGTAGTGACGTTTATGACTGTTAGGATTTATCAGCCTAACCCGTGAGAAATTAGTAATGTGCATAATACCCCACTAGTCAGTGATTAAGATAACCACGACTTACTCCCTGTAATTATAACATTTGAAAATGGAGTATTGTAAAATACTTTTGATAAAAGAGAATGACTCACATTGTAGATTTATACGGGCAGAGTTTAGCCTACTGATTAGCCTTGTAACCTAAATTTAAATAACATGCACACGAACTAGGTCAGTAACTAATACAACATTTACGATAACTCACGAGATTAAACCCTCACAACGAATGACAAAGTGCGATACTTAAACATCCATCGAATTCATAACGAATGACAAAGCATAACCCAAATGTGGGCAGCACTTAAACATCCATTGGATAGTTTCAATCGATCGGACATTGAATCGTAGCAGCGATTGAGTTAATACCCTGTATCGTAGCAGCGCCTCGCTATAATAATTGAATTTTCGACTTTGGAGCAGTATACTTTTGTTTTTTGAAAGTTGATTTCGACACCAGAAGACTGCTCATGATCCAACCTATTTATAGCAGAAATTTGGGTCTCACGCGTGAGCCCTAAGCCAAACTTTATGCGGCCCACGAGGCCGCCTAGTCTACGCGTAGGTTTGCTGGGTCTCGAGTTAGGGTTGCCAGATGGGTTATACATGGCCCGGATGCTTATCCGGTCAAATTTGATGTTGACGTGGCCCGCGTAAGGGTCTGGTCATCCTTTACGCGGCCCGCCTGAAGACCATAAAATTGGATTTCTTGATTTTTGTTATGGATTAAGGTTTTGGGGGTCTAGGTTTTTACTTACAGTCCTTTTTAGGACATTTTTGAAGGTCCTTACAGGTGGAAACAAAGATTATTGTGAATTCGTTCCCTGGACCAAATCTCTAACCGATGAATACGTACCGACACGTGATATGTGCGGAATCCAATCACGTACGTGGACGAGAACATGAGGATGTAATTATAATATGATTTCGATTGATACTATAACAGTACAAAACCGTGAAATCAAACGAGCAGAGCTTCACCTCAAAGTTGCTCCAAAAGTACAAATGACAAAGACAAGACACCTATTTATAGAATGTTGGCTTTGCACAAGACTATGCTTGGCTTCGTACGAAGCCACAAGCCTTCGTACGAAGGCCCACTTTGATGATCTCCTGGCTTCGTTCGAACCTGTCCTTCGAACTAAGATCCTCTTTTTCAAATGTCTTTATGCTTTTTATTGTTTAACACCAGTCTTATCTCATTTGTTTCAGCTATGTTATGTGATTGACGCAAGCGATAAACCCCGTAAATTACAATAGAGGAATTTCATAAGTAAATTCCCTGATTTATTAAAACATGTTTTTATTTTATTTTAACTGAGCCACCTCTTCAAGCTTTGTTAGTGCTCCGTAGCACGTTTTCCTTGATTTATAGCAGGTCGCCTGAAACATGTTTTAAAATATTTTATCAGCGGGAAAATGCTGGCGAGTCATTCAAGTATGTAAAACGACACATTAGTTATCAATTACAGCATAAGTGCGATTACAATGGCTTCTATCTTATTTTTATATGGCGCCGTGTCACCTGGTGACGATGGTCATACCACTATTGGGTCTTTCCCCAAGTAGTGACGTTTATGACTGTTAGGATTTATCAGCCTAACCCGTGAGAAATTAGTAATGTGCATAATACCCCACTAGTCAGTGATTAAGATAACCACGACTTACTCCCTGTAATTATAACATTTGAAAATGGAGTATTGTAAAATACTTTTGATAAAAGAGAATGACTCACATTGTAGATTTATACGGGCAGAGTTTAGCCTACTGATTAGCCTTGTAACCTAAATTTAAATAACATGCACACGAACTAGGTCAGTAACTAATACAACATTTACGATAACTCACGAGATTAAACCCTCACAACGAATGACAAAGTGCGATACTTAAACATCCATCGAATTCACAACGAATGACAAAGCATAACCCAAATGTGGGCAGCACTTAAACATCCATTGGATAGTTTCAATCGATCGGACATTGAATCGTAGCAGCGATTGAGTTAATACCCTGTATCGTAGCAGCGCCTCGCTATAATAATTGAATTTTCGACTTTGGAGCAGTATACTTTTGTTTTTTGAAAGTTGATTTCGACACCAGAAGACTGCTCATGATCCAACCTATTTATAGCAGAAATTTGGGTCTCACGCGTGAGCCCTAAGCCAAACTTTATGCGGCCCACGAGGCCGCCTAGTCTACGCGTAGGTTTGCTGGGTCTCGAGTTAGGGTTGCCAGATGGGTTATACATGGCCCGGATGCTTATCCGGTCAAATTTGATGTTGACGTGGCCCGCGTAAGGGTCTGGTCATCCTTTACGCGGCCCGCCTGAAGACCATAAAATTGGATTTCTTGATTTTTGTTATGGATTAAGGTTTTGGGGGTCTAGGTTTTTACTTACAGTCCTTTTTAGGACATTTTTGAAGGTCCTTACAGGTGGAAACAAAGATTATTGTGAATTCGTTCCCTGGACCAAATCTCTAACCGATGAATACGTACCGACACGTGATATGTGCGGAATCCAATCACGTACGTGGACGAGAACATGAGGATGTAATTATAATATGATTTCGATTGATACTATAACAGTACAAAACCGTGAAATCAAACGAGCAGAGCTTCACCTCAAAGTTGCTCCAAAAGTACAAATGACAAAGACAAGACACCTATTTATAGAATGTTGGCTTTGCACAAGACTATGCTTGGCTTCGTACGAAGCCACAAGCCTTCGTACGAAGGCCCACTTTGATGATCTCCTGGCTTCGTTCGAACCTGTCCTTCGAACTAAGATCCTCTTTTTCAAATGTCTTTATGCTTTTTATTGTTTAACACCAGTCTTATCTCATTTGTTTCAGCTATGTTATGTGATTGACGCAAGCGATAAACCCCGTAAATTACAATAGAGGAATTTCATAAGTAAATTCCCTGATTTATTAAAACATGTTTTTATTTTATTTTAACTGAGCCACCTCTTCAAGCTTTGTTAGTGCTCCGTAGCACGTTTTCCTTGATTTATAGCAGGTCGCCTGAAACATGTTTTAAAATATTTTATCAGCGGGAAAATGCTGGCGAGTCATTCAAGTATGTAAAACGACACATTAGTTATCAATTACAGCATAAGTGCGATTACAATGGCTTCTATCTTATTTTTATATGGCGCCGTGTCACCTGGTGACGATGGTCATACCACTATTGGGTCTTTCCCCAAGTAGTGACGTTTATGACTGTTAGGATTTATCAGCCTAACCCGTGAGAAATTAGTAATGTGCATAATACCCCACTAGTCAGTGATTAAGATAACCACGACTTACTCCCTGTAATTATAACATTTGAAAATGGAGTATTGTAAAATACTTTTGATAAAAGAGAATGACTCACATTGTAGATTTATACGGGCAGAGTTTAGCCTACTGATTAGCCTTGTAACCTAAATTTAAATAACATGCACACGAACTAGGTCAGTAACTAATACAACATTTACGATAACTCACGAGATTAAACCCTCACAACGAATGACAAAGTGCGATACTTAAACATCCATCGAATTCATAACGAATGACAAAGCATAACCCAAATGTGGGCAGCACTTAAACATCCATTGGATAGTTTCAATCGATCGGACATTGAATCGTAGCAGCGATTGAGTTAATACCCTGTATCGTAGCAGCGCCTCGCTATAATAATTGAATTTTCGACTTTGGAGCAGTATACTTTTGTTTTTTGAAAGTTGATTTCGACACCAGAAGACTGCTCATGATCCAACCTATTTATAGCAGAAATTTGGGTCTCACGCGTGAGCCCTAAGCCAAACTTTATGCGGCCCACGAGGCCGCCTAGTCTACGCGTAGGTTTGCTGGGTCTCGAGTTAGGGTTGCCAGATGGGTTATACATGGCCCGGATGCTTATCCGGTCAAATTTGATGTTGACGTGGCCCGCGTAAGGGTCTGGTCATCCTTTACGCGGCCCGCCTGAAGACCATAAAATTGGATTTCTTGATTTTTGTTATGGATTAAGGTTTTGGGGGTCTAGGTTTTTACTTACAGTCCTTTTTAGGACATTTTTGAAGGTCCTTACAGGTGGAAACAAAGATTATTGTGAATTCGTTCCCTGGACCAAATCTCTAACCGATGAATACGTACCGACACGTGATATGTGCGGAATCCAATCACGTACGTGGACGAGAACATGAGGATGTAATTATAATATGATTTCGATTGATACTATAACAGTACAAAACCGTGAAATCAAACGAGCAGAGCTTCACCTCAAAGTTGCTCCAAAAGTACAAATGACAAAGACAAGACACCTATTTATAGAATGTTGGCTTTGCACAAGACTATGCTTGGCTTCGTACGAAGCCACAAGCCTTCGTACGAAGGCCCACTTTGATGATCTCCTGGCTTCGTTCGAACCTGTCCTTCGAACTAAGATCCTCTTTTTCAAATGTCTTTATGCTTTTTATTGTTTAACACCAGTCTTATCTCATTTGTTTCAGCTATGTTATGTGATTGACGCAAGCGATAAACCCCGTAAATTACAATAGAGGAATTTCATAAGTAAATTCCCTGATTTATTAAAACATGTTTTTATTTTATTTTAACTGAGCCACCTCTTCAAGCTTTGTTAGTGCTCCGTAGCACGTTTTCCTTGATTTATAGCAGGTCGCCTGAAACATGTTTTAAAATATTTTATCAGCGGGAAAATGCTGGCGAGTCATTCAAGTATGTAAAACGACACATTAGTTATCAATTACAGCATAAGTGCGATTACAATGGCTTCTATCTTATTTTTATATGGCGCCGTGTCACCTGGTGACGATGGTCATACCACTATTGGGTCTTTCCCCAAGTAGTGACGTTTATGACTGTTAGGATTTATCAGCCTAACCCGTGAGAAATTAGTAATGTGCATAATACCCCACTAGTCAGTGATTAAGATAACCACGACTTACTCCCTGTAATTATAACATTTGAAAATGGAGTATTGTAAAATACTTTTGATAAAAGAGAATGACTCACATTGTAGATTTATACGGGCAGAGTTTAGCCTACTGATTAGCCTTGTAACCTAAATTTAAATAACATGCACACGAACTAGGTCAGTAACTAATACAACATTTACGATAACTCACGAGATTAAACCCTCACAATGAATGACAAAGTGCGATACTTAAACATCCATCGAATTCACAACGAATGACAAAGCATAACCCAAATGTGGGCAGCACTTAAACATCCATTGGATAGTTTCAATCGATCGGACATTGAATTGTAGCAGCGATTGAGTTAATACCCTGTATCGTAGCAGCGCCTCGCTATAATAATTGAATTTTCGACTTTGGAGCAGTATACTTTCGTTTTTTGAAAGTTGATTTCGACACCAGAAGACTGCTCATGATCCAACCTATTTATAGCAGAAATTTGGGTCTCACGCGGCCCGCGTGAGCCCTAAGCCAAACTTTACGCGGCCCGCGAGGCCGCCTAGTCTACGCGTAGGTTTGCTGGGTCACGAGTTAGGGTTGCCAGATGGGTTATAAGTCACCCAGATGCTTATCCGGTCAAATTTGATGTTGACGCAGCCTGCGTAAGGGTCTGGTCATCCTTTACGCGGCCCGCCTGAAGACCATAAAATTGGATTTCTTGATTTTTGTTATGGATTAAGGTTTTGGGGGTCCAGGTTTTTACTTACAGGTCTTTTTAGGACATTTTTGAAGGTCCTTACATCCTCCCCACCTTATGTAAAATCTCGTCCTCGAGATTCATTGAAATAAGTAAGGATACTTTCTTTTCATCTCTGATTCCAACTCCCAAGTGTACTCGGGTCCTCTCTTGGAATCCTATCTGACCTTGACTAGCACTAGTCGTTTGTGCTTGAGAAATTTGATCTTTCTGTCTTCTATCTGAAGAGGTTTCTCAACAAATTTTAACTTTTCGTTTACCTCTATATCTTGAAGAGGTACTACCAATGATTCGTCTGATAAACATTTCTTGAGATTGGATACATGAAATACATCATGTACCCCAGCGAGCTCCTCTGGTAATTGTAGACGATAAGCAACTAGTCCTATACGTTGGATTACTGAAAATGGTCCTATGTATCTTGGACTCAGCTTTCCTTTCTTACCGAACCGAACTACTCCTTTCCAAGGAGAAACTTTTAAGAGAACCTTGTCTCCGATTTGAAATTATAACGGCTTACGCCTATTGTCTGCATAACTCTTCTGGCGATCTCGAGCCGTCTTTAGTCTTTCCTTAATTTGAGTGATCTTGTCGGTAGTTTCTTGTACAATTTCTGGTCCTGATAATTGACTTTCTCCTATTTCTACCCAACATATTGGAGTTCTACACTTACGTCCGTACAGTGCTTTAAACGGGGCAGCTTCAATACTTGAATGATAGCTATTGTTATAGGAGAATTCAATTAAAGGTAAATGGTTATCCCAATTTCCACCAAAATCTATCATACATGCCCTAAGCATGTCTTCTAGAGTTTGGATCGTCCTTTCACTTTGTCCGTCTGTTTGAGGATGATATGCAGTACTTAGATTTAGTCGGGTTCCCATAGCTTCTTGGAAACTTGTCCAGAAGTGGGAAGTGAAACGACTATCCCTATCCGATACAATGGAGAGTGGAACTCCATGTAAGGATACGAATTCATCTACATACAACTTGGCTAACCTTTCCATACTAAAGGTTTATTTCATGGGTAGAAAATGAGCTGATTTGGTTAATCGATCCACAATAACCCAAATTACGTCATTACCCTTTCTAGTTTTGGGTAACTTAGTAACAAAATCCATTGTTATGAGTTCCCATTTCCATACAGGCATTTCTAATTGTTGTAGTAGACCTGAAGGTTTCTGGTGTTCTGCCTTAACTTGCGAACAAGTTAGACATTTAGAAACATATCTAGCTATGTCCTTTTTCATTCCTATCCACCAAAAATTATTCCTTAAATCTTGGTACATTTTATTGTTACCAGGATGCATGGTATACCTAGATTTATGGGCTTCTTCTAAGATTTTATTTCTTAATTCTCCCTGCTTAGGTACCCAAATTCGTTTCTTATGGAATCTCCAAATTCCATCTGCTCCTTGCTCTAATTCCTTTATCCGCCCTTTCATTCCTTCAGCAATATCCTGGATTGCTGTTTCCTGAACATCCTTTAATTGTTCAATTAAATCTAACTGTAGATTTAATCTAAGAGCACGAACTCGCTTTTGCTTTTCATGATACTTACGACTTAAGGCATCTGCAACTACGTTTGCCTTTCCTTCGTGATATTGAATATCACAGTCGTAGTCACTAAGGATTTCCATCCATCTCCTTTGCCTCATGTTTAATTCTTTTTGCCCAAATATATATCTTAAGCTTTTATGATCTGTATAGATAGTAAACTTACTTCCGTACAGATAATGTCTCCAAATCTTAAGGGCAAAGATTATGGCTCCTAACTCTAAATCATGAGTTGTATAGTTTTCTTCGTGCTTTTTCAATTGCCTTGATGCATATGCATTTACCTTCTTGCGTTGCATCAGCACACATCCTAATCCTAGCTTTGAAGCATCACAGTATACTTTAAAATCTTCTGTTCCTTCCGGTAAGGCTAGAATTGGAGCATTTGTTAACTTCTGCTTCAAAATCCTAAAGGCTTCTTCTTGTCTAGGTCCCCATTCAAACTTAACTGCTTTACAGGTTAGCTTAGTTAATGGTATAGCTATCTTGGAAAAATCCTTAATAAAACGCCTATAGTATCCAGCTAATCCTATAAAACTTCTAATTTCCATTGCTGACTGTGGAACCTTCCATTTGGTGATTGCTTCTATCTTAGCAGGATCTACGTGAATGCCTTCATGATTCACCATGTGACCTAAAAATTGCACTTCTTGCAGCCAGAATTCACACTTCGATAATTTGGCGTAAAGTTTCTCTTTTCTTAACAGAGTTAAGAGTGCATGCAGGTGCTGACAGTGTTCATCCTGACTCTTGGAATAAATAAGTATATCGTCGATGAAGACAATTACAAATTTATCCAAATACGGTTTACAGATTCTATTCATCATGTCCATAAATGCTGCAGGAGCATTTGTTAACCCAAAGGGCATGACTGTAAACTCGTAATGACCATACCTAGTCCTGAAAGCAGTTTTAGGTATGTCTTCTTCGTGTACCTTTAATTGATGATATCCGGAACGTAAATCTATCTTAGAAAAATATCTAGCTCCTTGAAGTTGATCGAATAGATCATCAATTCTAGGTAATGGGTATCGATTCTTAATTGTAACTTTATTCAAGTCCGTATAATCGATACACATTCGCATCGAACCATCTTTCTTCTTTACAAACAATACTGGTGCTCCCCACGGGGATGAACTAGGTTGTATGAATCCTTTGCTTAGTAGTTAATCTAATTGCTTTTTCAATTCTAACATTTATGTGGGTGCTAACCGATAGGATGCCTTGGCTATCGGTGTAATTCCAGGAATTAGATGAATTCTAAATTCGAATTCCCTATCAGGTGGTAATCCAGGTAGTTCTTCTGGGAATACCTCTGGATATTCTGATACTACTGGAATTTCTTTAAGTTCTTTACCCTTAGTGTTAATGATTACTGAAATCATATACACTATTCCTTGCTTTCGTTCATAACTAGCAACTTTCATTACTGAAATGAACTTTAGTGGCTTACGTGGCTGATCTCCTGTAATCACCACTAACTCTCATGTGGGTGTATGAATTTCTATGGAATTCTTATCACAAAGAATTCGAGCATGGTTGGCTACCAACCAATCCATTCCTAACACCACATCGAATCCGGCTAAATTCATAGGTAACAGGTTTGCCGAAAATTTATGGCCTAAAAGTTCTATCTTTATATTTTGCAAAACCTTATCTATGTTAACGGAATTTCCATCTGCCGTTTTGACTGTAAAAATCTGCCTAAGTTTGGTTAAGGATAAATTAATTGCTTGGCAGAACGAAGTATTTATAAAACTTTGGTTTGCACCAGAGTCAAATAATACTTTTGCATAAACGTCGTGAACTAGAAACGTACCAGCTATCACATCAGGAATTTGCTCTGCTTCCTGAGTAGTCAACTGGAAGGCTCCTACGTTCTTCTTGGTAGTTCCTTCTGCAGTCTTGGCTTTGTTATCAGCTAGTTTGACCAATTTTGGGCAGTCTGGCCTAATATGTCCCACTTCTCCACAGTTGTAACAGACTGTGGTTTTCTTCTTCCTGCGGTCTTCTTCTTGATGCCTCGGGATTTTGCAGAAATTGCAATACCCTTTGCATCTTGCAAAATGCTTCCTTTTACAGGAATTGCAAAATGGAATAGTGGAAGATTGCCCAGTTCTCCTTCCTTTGAAATTACTACGGTTACCCACACGGAATCCCTGGGTAATCTTTTGGGCTACTTCCTTCTTCCGGTTTTCTTCTCTTGTGCGTACCAGTTCATCAGTCAGAGTGTTAGCTAACTCTACCGCATCATCGATCCTTAACATGGGTGCTAATACTGGGTCAGGGTGTTGGTAGTTTAAAGGTTAGCATTTATTGCTATAGTGGCTAACATATAGAGATTTGCCCATTGTTCATCTAACTCATCTTCCCATGGTGGTTTAGTGTCTATTTTCTGAGTTTCCTTATTGATCATAACTCCTTTTGGTTGTAACTTCCTCATTTTCTCTTGACTTTTCTTAATAATTGATGTATTGCAAAATACATACTTTTATCATGTATAGTTTGTATATTTTATCGTTATGTTTAGTTTAGTTTTTGTTTTGAATTACGTACTATTGATCAAAGTTCGGTTTTCCAGGTTTTGATATGATAATTGGCTGAAAATCGAGTGGAAACGAGCTTGATGCTGAAATCGTATGTCTTGGAATGGTTTGAAAAGAGTTAGAATTATTTTTGAGGAGTTTTGGGGTGTTAAAGCTGAATTTCGGAGCAAACCTTCTGTGAAAAAAGAGTCAGTCGCGTAGCGCTAGGATGAGAAGCAAGTCAGTCGCGCTACGCTACTGGTAAGACATTGACTTTGCTGACTTTTGATGCGCTAGCGTAGCGCGAGGATAGGATGAAGACCCGTCGCGCTACGCGACGGGTAGGAAGTTCGCGAATTAGTTGTTGCTGATTAGGGTTTGGTATAAAAACCAAGAAATCTAACCTAAACAAGGAACTTACGAATTGGGAGACTTTGAGAGCAAGTTTGGAGCATTCTTTTGGAGCAATCGGAGATCTTGAAGCACGGGAATCATCGGTACGAGTTGAGAGTGAAGAATCGAAGATCAATCGGGTTTTCCAATCCCTTGTTTGTCGATTACTTGTTTGATACTTGTTATGATGAATTCTTTATTCAATTACTTTGATTTGATTTCACAATTTAAGATGCTTGGCTAAACTGTTATAACTACCTAGACAAGATGAATGTTTGATTAAAGTTTGGATTTTTAATGGTTTATTATTGTTCGCTTATGGATTGATTTCTGAAAGTAAATTGTTCTAGATTTTCTGATTTGGTGTTTATGCATACTTGACAATTGTTTTATAACTGCTTGTTACTTCATATGATCCTTGGTGACGGTCTTTATCACGTAATAGGGTTATATTAGGGTTCTTGATTTAGGTGAGTGTCTATATCACGTTATAGATCATTAATCCTTTAGGGTGAAAACGCGTAAGTAACCTTAGAAGTAATACTTAGTAATTTAATAAAATCAAGTGTTCTGCTTAACTTGTCGCTGAGAGGCTCGAGTTAGTTATTAGGTCGCTGTGCAATATATATCTAAGATAGGTTTTGAGAGAAGTCGATCTTAGTTCCCTAATTGCATCCGTGTCTAGTAAACCAAGTTAGAACTTAGAATTGCCTTAGATTATCGCGCTGAGAGGTAGATAGTCATATTAGGGCACTTTTAGAATCGTTAGAGGACTGAGAGGAAGTCTAACAGTCGGTAATCACAACAGCCTTGTAGGGTTTCCTAAGTTTCTTCCTGAGAAGGGTCGGGAAGTCTTAGCATTGAAATACCTTAAGGTTTAGTATCTTAAGATCCCGGCTCCATACAACAATAATACCATTAGAAGTCCATTCCCATTCAAACTGGATTCGAGTCTAGGTAGTCCTTAATCTCATCTGAATACAAACCTCAGTTTCCGTTCGTGTCGTAGTCTAAGTCTAGTTAATTAATTTAGTTAATATAGATTTCCTTAGCTTTTCAGTAACCCCCCCCCCCCCAAAACAATCAAACAAGTTTAAGTCGCGTCAGTCAGTGTCTATTAGAGTCTAGTTTACGTAATACATAGAGTCTTTGGGTTCGATACTCGGACTTGCTAGGTTATACTACATTGATCGGTACACTTGCCGATTGTGTGGTTTAGGTTTAGAGGTCTTAGTTATAAATTTAAAGCTTTCGTGTCTAGTTTAGAGAGTCTAATTTAGTTGATATTTTATAGTCTGTTTAGCACACATCAAGTTTTTGGCGCCGTTGCCGGGGACTCTTGGTAATTGCGTTCATTAGCTTTGATAGATTTACTTGACAAATACGTGCTACGTGTTTACTTTGTTTTGTCTTTTGTTTTTGTCTTGTGTCTCGGTAACTAGTGTTTGCTTTTCTTGTGTTCAGGTTTTTGCTAGTAGTGGATGCCACATCTGCGCTCGCACGGACCGCCACCACCAGTCAAGCAATCGTCATCTCAATTGGGCGAAGGCCCACAGGTTACTTCTACTTCTTCATCTCGTCTTCCCCATTTCGATTCCACCCCGTTAACCACCCCTCCGCCCACACCACCACCTTCGCCTAACCATTCACCTAAGGTTACCCCACCCAATAGTCCTACTTCTAGTACTTCTAGTAACCTAGAAAACTTAGAACACATGGCTAACCCTAGGCAAACCGTCCATCAGCAGGCCACTCAGAATTTCACCGGCCTAGCTTCACCCATCACCGTCCCACCCATAGTTAATGAAAATTCATGGCAAATCCCATCGTATGCCATGCAGGCCATCACTAATAGTATCCAATTCCATGGCCGAGACGATGAGGACGCCCCGGCCCACATTAACCATTTCTCTAGGATGTTAGCTACTTTTAGCCTTAGCGGTGCACCCAACGATGCTACATACCTACAGCTTTTCCCATTTTCTTTAGCCGGCCGTGCGGCTACTTGGTTGGACTCACAACCGACCGGTACTTTTACCACCTGGGCGGGGCTTCGTCAAGCCTTTCTGAACAAGTATTTCCCGCCCGCCAAGGCTTCACGGCTTAGAGACGAGATTCACTCCTTCCGCATGGGGCCCGACGAGCCTTACTACCTTGCTTGGGAAAGGTTCCAAAACCTTTGTGCTCGTTGCTCCCAACACGGTCTTTCCGATTGGGCCTTATGTGAGAAGTTCTACAATGGACTCACCCAAGAAACTAGGGATAGGTTTGATACGAATGCGGGGGGGCATATGATGGGTATACTTACAGTTCCTGAGTGTCTAGAGCGTTTTGAGGCATTTGCTCAGTCTCAATCCCAATCAAGATCCGAACAGAGGTATCAAAGTGGTAATTCTAATACCACTACTAGTGCACCCGCCCATGGGGTGAACCATGTCACTATGGACCCTAGTTTGGCCTCTGTTTTGGAAAATATGGATAGGCAACTTAAGGAGATTAGAGCTAAGATTGATAAGTGTGAGTTGTGTCGAGGTGGTCATGACACGAGTGCGTGCCCTTTACTAGTTGGTGAGGAGAAGTGTGATTACTTAGGAGGAGGGTTCGGTAGAGGTCAACCTAGCAATTTTGGGGGTAATAATAATGTAGGTTCGGGTTGGCGGTCTAATAATAATAATAATAATTTTAATAATAATAGCAATTTTCGCTCAAGTGGACCTCCTAGTTTGCAAATAGCTCAAAATCCAAATAGGGGTCTAGGTTCACTTTTTAATGGAAGTTCGAATGGGCAGGTTCAGAATGGGGGGTCGAGTAGCCAAGGTCAATGATGTGGTCTAAATTATACATATTTTATATAAATATTTCCTACACTTTTGAATAATTTTTGGGTTATTTTTATTTGTTTTTATTTAGTTTTAGTGTTCTATTATATTATTTTGTGTTTTGGCCAGGTCCTGGTGCAAATTGAGCGAAAACGAGCAACAATTAAATGACCAACCAGTTGGGCAGAGTGGTGGCGTCAGTGAGTGAATAAAAATTGCAGCCATTTTTCGTGATTGGGTCGAGGCCCCTTATCTCTATTTTATAAACTCAAGGGACTAAAGTGCAAAAGGTTGAAAACTATTTAAAAATAGTTTACCAAAGATGAGGGGCTATTCTTGCAATATGCTGGAAGTTGGTATTTAATTCAAATCTCAAAAAGTGCATCTAGTGAAATACAAGATTTAGAGTTTGACTAACTCTTTCTTGTTAGTCATCGATCAGACGAAAAGAAAAGCATAATATATTAAATTATTATTATTGAGGTTTGGACAATTATTATTATAGAAAGAGAAAGTGGTATCAGTTGAGAGGAGGGAATTTAATTCCATTAAGTGGGGCGACGCAAGGATCAACAACATCAGACATATTTTATTAATCATTCAAAAGTGGAAGGCGGCCCATATACTTTATATATATTACGAACAGAAGAAAAAAAAAGAGTTCGACGGGGGAAAGAGTTAGCAGGCAACAGGGAAAGGATGAAACAAAAGAAAAAAAGAAAGAAAGCATTCGGTCGTGTTCGGAGCATCACGGGTTCGACATTATTCTTATTTTTCTAATCTTTTGCATTCAAACCATGTTTTGTTTAATTTTTAGAACCGAGTTTGTTTTGTTTTTATTTATTATGAGTAGCTAAATTTTCTAAACTATCTGGGTCGAGATGAACTAGTGATTTTAATGCGATTTTTACATGATTATGGTTATTTGATGTGATTTACATAACTTTGTCTTGTAATTAATCTTGGTATTGCATGTTGGTGTGTTTTGATTGATTATTAGTTGATAAATTCAGCGGTTTAGGCATGAAGAAATTCCCCTTAAACTTAGAATTTAATTTGATTCGTTTATCTTATGATTTTCGGGTTAAATATTGAGTTGAGAAATTGACCAAGTCTATTAATAATTAAAATCAATATACTAAAACTTGCATCCTCATCTTATGACTCGAAAGACGATTAGGGTGAGCTAGGTTATTAGCTAATCATTGGTGGGTAGATTGGGTGACCGATAGCTCGGGCTCGTTTATTACATCGTGGTTAAGGTTTCCTAGGATTTTAATTTTCAAGGGTTGGTTTGCTTTGCGTTTTTGAAGATCGTCTCACAACTTAGTCTCTGAGGTCCCAACGGTCTGATACTCGTAGGATTTGGTATCGATAGCTCGAGCCGGTTCGTTCTAGCACTTCACATTTTGTCTTGATCTTTTGGTTAATACATCTCTAACGGGGGGTTAATCAAGGGAAAAAGATATTTAACCATTGTCATTGTCAAAGTAGCATTGCATGATTCTAGGGATTCGATACCTAGGTAGTTCTTTCTCCTCGTTGTCTGCTTCCCGTCACTTCACCAATCATGTTTTCTCTGTTATTTTATTTACTCGCTTTCGTAGAAATTAGAAAAATCCCAAAAACACAAATTAAAACCAGTTAAGTAATTAGTTGAGTCAGAGTCTAGTTTAGCGTCGCTAGTGTCTCGTGGGTTCGATACTCGGACTTCATTAGGCTTTACTACATACGATAGGTACACTTGCCTGTCAGTGGTCTAGCATTTAGAGAGTCTTAGTTTATAAATTTAAAACCAGGGTGTCTAGGTTAGGTTTAGTTTTTATAGACCGCATTTACCACATCAAGTTTTTGGCGCCGTTGCCGGGGACACTTAGGCGATTGCGTTATTAGATTTGACTGAACTTATTTGTTTAATTGGTCTTATTTGCAGTTTGAGTCTTAGGGTTTGTGTCTAGTAGTAGCGTGTCTAGTCGTTTTTGTAAATATATTTTTATTAGTTAATTTTTTTATATATCTTTATCATGTGTTTGATCTGTGGAGGGCCCCATTACACTAAATATTGTCCAAATTCATCAGGGTATTCCACATATTACTCTTCTAACTCATATTCACAGCCACAGTCATATCAGAATTCCTATCCTTCACCGTATCAGAATTTCTATACTTTACCATATCAATCATGCAACGAAAACGAGTGCCCACCTTATTTTCAGACATTGGTGGAAACATGTCAAGTCATCGCTCAGTCGACAGCAGCACTAGAACAGATGTTGAGGGAAAGCAACAATCAACTCATGGATCCATTTTGTCGGGGTTGCGCTGGATCGCACAAGTATGAAGATTGTCCGGTCGCTTTTCAAGGGGCGATGCCTTCAGATTCAAAGGAGACGCCATTGGAGGATACTGAGAGTACAAATGAAAATGATAAGGTAGAGTGGGAAGAACGAGAAGAGAAGAATGGTAAGTTTATAATTGATTTTTCCTGTGGTGATGAGAAGATAGATGCGCAACTGGCTGAATATAGGAGATTAATGGAAGAAGAGATTGAAGAAGAGCCACCTGGTGATCCAGAGTTATCAGATGTAGAACCGGGGACGATAATGGACGTTGAAGTCCCACCTCCGGTTCAACAAGTCGTCAATTCCAGTTATTGGTGTCCCACGCCATGGAATATCGATGATGGCTTTTGGAGTGATGATGACGAGGGGATAGTAGAAGAGGCAGAGTTGGAGGTGCCCGACTACACCACAGCCCAAAATGAAGAAGTTGAAGAAGAGCCACTGGACAAGATGGAAGATGCAAAAATTGGTGAGCATGTACCATCTTGGGAAGAGGAGTTTGGTGATGAGTTGGTAGGTTTGCCAACTCTTGAAGATGAAGAATTTGACCCGGTTGGTGATCTCACCTATCTAGAGAAATTACTTGAAGGTGAACCGGCCATGGAGATCAAACACATACCAAACGTAGAAGAAAGAGTGGCTGAGGAGTTTGATAGCCGGCCCGTGGAGAATCCAGAAGATGGACGCCCACCACGATCAAAGACACGGGAGAATGCGAAAAGGAGCTTGGACGGACCTTTCGCGGAGATTCAGGGATGGTGCCGAAGAAAGAAGGAGATGGAAGCGCTGAAGTCTACTCGACACCACTCTTCTCATTACATGCCTCGAATCAGGTTTGGTCCAGGTAAGTTTAAATATTGGTGGTCCGACCCATTCGATGATTTTAAACGGATTCTAAATTCCACCATTAAAATTTTAATTAATAATAAGGAACGGGTGGAATTAAACGGGTTGGACCGAGGTTGGATAAAAGAGAAACCTCCTGATTAAATTCAAGTGTGAGGAGGTTTGTTGAGTTTGTATTTTGAGTCGTTTATTTTGTACCATGAGTCTAATTTAGTAGTTTTGAGTCGTTTTTTTTAGTGTCGGTACTGCTTTGGTTTTTGCTTGTTTTTGTTTATGCAGGTTTGAATTATACCACCCGTACTCAATCTCCATTCGGGTGATTTTGGAGCTGTTTTTCAAACTTCAAGCCATTTACCAAGTATACCAGTCAGTGTCAATGCCGATCGCGACCGAAATGCTATACGATCGAGCTGGATTGGACGAGAGATTTGGAACATACGATTATAAAACCAGCTAAGTCTTTTCCAATTTGCCATTTGTCTTTTATTTTTTATTTTTAGTTTTTGAGTCGGTTTCCATCCTACATTGAGGGCAATGTAGAGTTTAAGTGTGGGGATGAGAAACTATCGTTTAGTGTCTAATTAGTAGTGTCTTGAGTCAGAAAAAAATTGAAAAATACAAAAAAAAAAATAAAAATAAATAAAATAATAATAAAAATTAAAATAAAAAAAAAATCGAAAAATTGAAAAAAAAAAAAAATCGTTGCAAGTCCCGGTCCTTTAGCGCATAGAAAACAAAAACCTTTTCAAAACGTCGGTCAAAAACGGTTTAATTGTCGAATTTACGAGTCGGAGAACACTTGTTTCTTTAAGTTGCGGAATAGTAGGTTGACTGAATCAGTTTTTGGGAGTAAAAGGTTTTGGGATGCCTAGGATAGTGGATTGAGCCGGAAAGTTAATTGATTGTGCATTGTCAATATCGGTAGCCCTTATTTACCACATGATAGTGAGATTTGAGCCTTTACACGTTTCATATTTATATGATCACTACTTTCATTTCATGTGTGTTTACCGACTTGTTGCATTACTTTAGAACTTGTGCGTTTTGATACAGTTTGAGACCTTCGGTAAGGATTTGGCATGGATATGATAGAAGCATTAGGATCACTTTTTGTTTAGCCTTGTGTTTTGACCCGTTTCACCATTACCTTTAGACACCACTTTGAGCCTAAAACCATTCGTTTGTTACCCGTTTATGATTTGATAGCCGGATCGTGTTACATGATTAATATATTTGAAAAAAAAATGAAAAACGAAAAAAAAGAGAAAATTGAAAATTGAAAATTGAAAAAAAAAAAGAGAAAAAAAAGAGAAAATATGAAAAAAAAAAGAAAAAAGAAAAAAAAATAGAATAAAGTTGTGGGTCAAAATGACCAATATGTTAGTGTTTGTTTCGTGCTTATCCGGTTTATCGTGTGATTTAGCCATATATTCCCAAATAAAAATAACCTACCTTTAGCCCTTACCTACCCAATAAAGCCCTCTTAATCCATGTTGAATTTTAACAAATAGGTGGAATTCTGATTGACGTACAAGCTTATGATAGTATGCTTTATAGTTCGGTTTTGAGAGTTCACTCTAAATTACATATATATTTGCCGAGAGATGAGTGAAATTGTGAGGGGTGTTGACAGTGCATAATTGATTGCTTGAAGGTAAGAAAAACTTGATTAGGTAGGCCCGTTTTCATTTAAATTTTATGATTCGCCAACCTTTTGAACGTTGTAAGTCTTGCGAAACTGTGTTTGATGATTTCGTAGCTCGCGTTATAATTTGTTTGAGACTGGCGTTGTTGTTAAGTGTTTAAGTTGGACATGTTGCTTGAGGTTTTGCTTAGGGACAAGCAAAAGTTTAAGTGTGGGGATATTTGATGTGGTCTAAATTATACATATTTTATATAAATATTTCCTACACTTTTGAATAATTTTTGGGTTATTTTTATTTGTTTTTATTTAGTTTTAGTGTTCTATTATATTATTTTGTGTTTTGGCCAGGTCCTGGTGCAAATTGAGCGAAAACGAGCAACAATTAAATGACCAACCAGTTGGGCAGAGTGGTGGCGTCAGTGAGTGAATAAAAATTGCAGCCATTTTTCGTGATTGGGTCGAGGCCCCTTATCTCTATTTTATAAACTCAAGGGACTAAAGTGCAAAAGGTTGAAAACTATTTAAAAATAGTTTACCAAAGATGAGGGGCTATTCTTGCAATATGCTGGAAGTTGGTATTTAATTCAAATCTCAAAAAGTGCATCTAGTGAAATACAAGATTTAGAGTTTGACTAACTCTTTCTTGTTAGTCATCGATCAGACGAAAAGAAAAGCATAATATATTAAATTATTATTATTGAGGTTTGGACAATTATTATTATAGAAAGAGAAAGTGGTATCAGTTGAGAGGAGGGAATTTAATTCCATTAAGTGGGGCGACGCAAGGATCAACAACATCAGACATATTTTATTAATCATTCAAAAGTGGAAGGCGGCCCATATACTTTATATATATTACGAACAGAAGAAAAAAAAAGAGTTCGACGGGGGAAAGAGTTAGCAGGCAACAGGGAAAGGATGAAACAAAAGAAAAAAAAGAAAGAAAGCATTCGGTCGTGTTCGGAGCATCACGGGTTCGACATTATTCTTATTTTTCTAATCTTTTGCATTCAAACCATGTTTTGTTTAATTTTTAGAACCGAGTTTGTTTTGTTTTTATTTATTATGAGTAGCTAAATTTTCTAAACTATCTGGGTCGAGATGAACTAGTGATTTTAATGCGATTTTTACATGATTATGGTTATTTGATGTGATTTACATAACTTTGTCTTGTAATTAATCTTGGTATTGCATGTTGGTGTGTTTTGATTGATTATTAGTTGATAAATTCAGCGGTTTAGGCATGAAGAAATTCCCCTTAAACTTAGAATTTAATTTGATTCGTTTATCTTATGATTTTCGGGTTAAATATTGAGTTGAGAAATTGACCAAGTCTATTAATAATTAAAATCAATATACTAAAACTTGCATCCTCATCTTATGACTCGAAAGACGATTAGGGTGAGCTAGGTTATTAGCTAATCATTGGTGGGTAGATTGGGTGACCGATAGCTCGGGCTCGTTTATTACATCGTGGTTAAGGTTTCCTAGGATTTTAATTTTCAAGGGTTGGTTTGCTTTGCGTTTTTGAAGATCGTCTCACAACTTAGTCTCTGAGGTCCCAACGGTCTGATACTCGTAGGATTTGGTATCGATAGCTCGAGCCGGTTCGTTCTAGCACTTCACATTTTGTCTTGATCTTTTGGTTAATACATCTCTAACGGGGGGTTAATCAAGGGAAAAAGATATTTAACCATTGTCATTGTCAAAGTAGCATTGCATGATTCTAGGGATTCGATACCTAGGTAGTTCTTTCTCCTCGTTGTCTGCTTCCCGTCACTTCACCAATCATGTTTTCTCTGTTATTTTATTTACTCGCTTTCGTAGAAATTAGAAAAATCCCAAAAACACAAATTAAAACCAGTTAAGTAATTAGTTGAGTCAGAGTCTAGTTTAGCGTCGCTAGTGTCTCGTGGGTTCGATACTCGGACTTCATTAGGCTTTACTACATACGATAGGTACACTTGCCTGTCAGTGGTCTAGCATTTAGAGAGTCTTAGTTTATAAATTTAAAACCAGGGTGTCTAGGTTAGGTTTAGTTTTTATAGACCGCATTTACCACATCAGTCAAATAGGTCAAAGTTCAAGTTTCGATGTAGGGGGTAGCATGGAAAGAATGGAGGCTATGATGAGCCAGCTAGTTGCTAGAGATCAAAGTACCCAACAGAAACTTAGTGAACATGATCTCATGCTTAGGAATCACCAAGCTGCGGTCCAGGACCTTGCTAGGGTTGTAGGTGATATTGCTAAGAAGTTAGAGGAGAGATTACCCGGTAAATTTGCGGGTAACACCCAACAAAACCCTAATGCCCAAGTTAATGCCATTTCTACTCGTAGTGGTAGGATCGTAGGAGACCCGAGAGTTGTAGAGGAGAGAGAGGTTGATGAGGATGGTGATGTGATTGATGAGGTGATAGAGATGGAGGCTCCCGGCAAAGTGCAAAAGAGGCTAGGCCCAGCAAGTACCGCACAGCCAGGTGAGTCTCAAGTTGAGAAGAAAGTTGAGAAAGAGCCCGTAGTTGTTAGGCCGTCACCTTATGTAAACCATGCGTATGCTCCGTTTCCTTCACGTCTTAAGAATCAAAAATATTCAAAGGAATACGGACAGTTCTTAGATATCTTCAAGCAATTGAAGATTAATCTTCCGTTTATAGAGGCACTCCAGTCCATGCCTAAGTATGCAAAATTCTTGAAGGACCTTCTTAGGAATAAGGAGAAATTAGGGGAGTTGTCGAATGTGCCATTGCATGGAGGGTGTTCGGCCGTTGTTTCAAATCAGCTTCCCGAAAAGCTTACCGATCCCGGTGTTTTCACTATTCCTTGTCTTTTCGGTAGTAACACAAACACTAGAGCTTTAGCCGACCTAGGTGCTAGTATTAATTTGATGCCCTTTTCTCTTTATGAGAAGCTAGACCTAGGAGAGCTTGCACCTACCCGAATGACACTATCTTTAGCCGATCGGTCTGTTAAGTACCCTAGGGGTATAGTTGAGAATTTGCTAGTTAAAGTAGACAAGTTTGTTTTTCCGGTAGACTTTGTCGTACTCGACATGGAAGCCGATGAAAACATACCGCTAATTTTAGGTCGCCCATTTTTAAACACCGCTAAAGCTTTAATAGATGTCTCTTTAGGCACTATCACACTTAGAGCGGGCGAGGAAGCGGTAGTGTTTAACGTCATGAATTCAAGAGGTTCGAGTGGTAAAGTGGAAGAAATCTCGGTAGTGGGAGAGTGTGAGAATGAAGAGAAAGATGTGAGGGATACGAGTCTAGAGAAGGTGCTAGGACTCAAGTGTGGGGATCTACCGGGTAGGAAGTTGGTAGAATTAAAAGAGAGGGTGGTGAGTTTAGAATCTAGGATTGAGAAACTGAGTAAGGCTCAGTGTGGGGATAGGTATAAAGATAATACGTTTAGATTCAAACCGCCCGATGATGAGTCGAGAGAGTATGAGAGAGTTGTGAGCGATTCGGGTAGTGGTAGGAAGGATAGTGCTATAGCCCGTAAAGTGAGGGCGATGTTGGAGGGTGAGTTGCACATCCATGATCCTCCATGAGTATGTGAAGAGTTGTTACCTACTTGTAGAGTTTGTATTTTTTGAGTCTTTTATTTTGTACCATGAGTCTAAGTAGTAGTTTGAGTTGTTTTTAGAGTCGGTACTGCGTTGGATTTTGTTTTGTTTTGATTATGCAGGTTTGGATTGTACCACCCGTACCCAATTGCCATTCGGGTGATTATGGGCTTGCTATTTTGATAAACTCAAGCAGGCTAGGCAACGATCGCGAATGAAATGCTATACGATCGTTCGGGGGATTCAAGATTCGTACGGCTGGCACTGACTTTTGTCCTAACCAGCTAAGTCGTTTCCCTTTTTGTTGTTGTTGTATTTTATTTATTTTCGTTCGCAGTTTCTTTTCGTAGGTAGTTGTTGAGTCGTATTTTCGTTCTTGCATTAGGGACAATGCAATCTCTAAGTGTGGGGATGGGATACTTGTAAATATTTGAGTCATAAATATGAAAAACACAAAAAAATTAAAAAAATTGAAAAATCCAAAAAAAATTGAAAAATTAGAAAATGTCTTTCGAATAAAAAGAAGTTTGCAAATTAAAGCGGAAAATGATAGAAAAGGTGATTTGTTGCTTGGGTAATAATAATATGAGATGATAATAAATCGAGCTTGCGTCTAGTTTGGGATATGTGGATAGGCCCGGGTTTGGTTTTAAGTCCCTTTGATCTAATATACCTTAATTGTCGGTCCGCTAGTGGGTTTTCGCCTGGGAAATATGGGAAATCAAAACTGTCAATAATAGTATAAGGGGCACCGTTATAAGTTAAAACTGTTAGAGTTTGTGATCATGCGAAAGAAAAAAAAATAGAATAAAAGTGAGCTAGAAACTAAATGAAAGTAACACAGGCCTACGTATTCCGAGTTGGGGATAGCGACTCTACAGCCGGTTTGCCTCTGGGATGTGTGAAATCGATTTGCCGAATAAAAGTACCGAAACCTATGTAATCTGTGATTGGGGATAGCGACTCTACAGTCGGAATACCGCTGGGTTAAGGGAAAGCATCGTCTAGTCTCACGAATGAATGAAAAAAAAAAGAGAAAAAGCAAGAAAAAGAAAAAAAAATGAAAAAAAAAAAAAGTTGATTGTTTACTCTCTTGGTTTTGATATAAAACGGTTAGGAATTGGTCCAGTGATCGTTCTTTTAGTCCTATAAGCTTGAGGTGGGAGTAGATGGACCGTAAATTCTAGTGTGAGACCCTAGGTGGATTGACCGCACTTAAATTAAATTTACATGATAAGGGCTTAGGATTAGATTCGGGTTTAAAAGGACCAGTATATTCGCAATCGCAGCTAACGCAAGTTTTGGTTTTAATAAGATATAAATAGTTTTCAATCCAAGTAATGATTTGTCTCTGATTCCGTCGCATAATTCTTTTTCGGGGACGAAAAAAGAGTAAGTGTGGGGATATTTTAATAATCAAACTTCTTTTATTAGGGGTAAGTGGTTGCTCATATTGTGTCTTACGAACAAATATTCCCTCTCCAGTATCTGCTGAGTATCTTGAGGAATTTGATTGGGATGAAGTTCCCTTATCTTTCGGTAAACTATCTAATTTAAGATAGATATCCGACACTCTTTGCTTACCCATACTGTAACTAACAGATAGTCAAGATAAGAGCACATAATCATAAAACGGTAATCAGGAAAATTAAGTATATTTAAATACTTAATAGGCTTAAATCTGTGGCTCTTTCAGTAGCTCTGATACCACCTTTTCCTGTCACGGCCCCAGCCCCGGTTTGACCCGGTCAGGAGCCGCGGGAAAGGAACCCATGGTATCTATGATGCGACAGGGGAAGATTTTACAGGATCTTTTAAAACTTGAAAATGCCCGATTATTTTATTTCATAATGCGGGATAAACCCCGTAAATTACAATAGAGGAATTTCACAAGTAAATTCCCTGATTTATTAAAACATGTTTATTTATTTTAACTGAGCCACCTCTTCAAGCTTTGTTAGTGCTCCGTAGCACATTTTCCTTGATTTATAGCAAGTCGCCTGAAACATGTTTTAAAAATATTTTATTAGCGGGGAAATGCTGGCGAGTCATTCAAGTATGTAAAACGAAACATTAGTTATCAATTACAGCATAAGAGCGATTACAATGGCTTCTATCTTATTTTTATCTGGCGCCGTATCACCTGGTGACGATGGTCATACCACTATTGGGTCTTTCCCCAAGTAGTGACGTTTATCACTGTTAGGATTTATTAGCCTAACCCGTGAGAAATTAGTAATGTGCACAATACCCCACTAGCCAGTGATTAAGATAACCACGACTTACTCCCTGTAATTATAACATTTGAAAATGGAGTATTGTAAAATACTTTTGATAAAAGAAAATGACTCACATTGCAGATTTATACGGGCAGAGTTTAGCCTACTGATTAGCCTTGTAACCTAAATTTAAATAACAGGCACACGAACTAGGTCAGTAACTAATACAACATTTACGATAACTCACGAGATTAAACCCTCACAACGAATGACAAAGTGCGATACTTAAACATCCATCGAATTCATGACGAATGACAAAGCATAACCCTAATGTGGGTATCACTTAAACATCCATTGGATAGTTTCAATCGATCAAACATTGAATCGTAGCAGCGATTGAGTTAATACCCTGTATCGTAGCAGCGCCTCGCTATAATAATTGAATTTTCGACTTTGGAGCAGTATACTTTCGTTTTTTGAAAGTTGATTTCAACACCAGAAGACTGCTCATGATCCAACCTATTTATAGCAGAAATTTGGGTCTCACGCGTGAGCCCTAAGCCAAACTTTATGCGGCCCGCGAGGCCGCCTAGTCTACGCGTAGGTTTGCTGGGTCTCGAGTTAGGGTTGCCAGATGGGTTATACATGGCCCGGATGCTTATCCGGTCAAATTTGATGTTGAAGCGGCCCACGTAAGGGTCTGGTCATCCTTTACGCGGCCCGCCTGAAGACCATAAAATTGGATTTCTTGATTTTTGTTATGGATTAAGGTTTTGGGGGTCTAGGTTTTTACTTACAGGCCTTTTTAGGACATTTTTGAAGGTCCTTACAGGTGGAAACAAAGATTATTGTGAATTCGTTCCCTGGACCAAATCTCTAACCGATGAATACGTACCGACACGTGATATGTGCGGAATCCAATCACGTACGTGGACGAGAACATGAGGATGTAATTATAATATGATTTCGATTGATACTATAACAGTACAAAACCGTGAAATCAAACGAGCAGAGCTTCACCTCAAAGTTGCTCCAAAAGTACAAATGATAAAGACAAGACACCTATTTATAGAATGTTGGCTTTGCACAAGACTATGCTTGGCTTCGTACGAAGCCACAAGCCTTCGTACGAAGGCCCACTTTGATGATCTCCTGGCTTCGTTCGAACCTGTCCTTCGAACTAAGATCCTCTTTTTCAAATGTCTTTATGCTTTTTATTGTTTAACACCAGTCTTGTCTCATTTGTTTCAGCTATGTTATGTGATTGACGCAAGCGATAGACATATGCACTCAGAAACTCCCCATTGGATATTGCTGCAGTCAGTCTCGTAGCTTTTGTCTCTCTCTGAGTCTTCATGAAGTGTTGACATAATCAGCACCATAGACTCTCCTTTGATCTAACAGAAACCTCGTGGATCTGTTTTCGGCTTCAGCTGCTCCCCCTTTCGATCTGCTCAGGCTCCCCCTTGCTTTAAGCTTTCGTGCTTTCGACTACTAGGATCGCCACCTGGCTCTACAAGCTCCCCCAGAATCGTTATCTGGCTCTCTGTTTGTAAGCTTGTCTTCAGACTCCCCCTTAAGTTTTACTCTCGGGATCATAGCCTGGAACTCTCATCTACAAAATTCTTAAACCATTTATAAGATATTTGACTATCTAAAGATCAAAAACCTAGCTCTAAAAATCTTATCATGTATAAGCTGGAGCATTTAAAAAATGTGACTACACAGGACATCGATTGTTCACAGATATCTGGAAATTATATTTAACAGTGAAAACATTTTTGGTTTTCCAGAATCGATGACCTGGCTCATAAATTAACATACTCAGAATTAGTAACCTGGTTCTAAATGAAAATGTAACATTTTGTTACATCCAGAATTACCCGACTCCACTCCCTCTATCAAATGACTTTATAAATTTGATAGTTTTAGGCAACCAAGATCAAATCCTGACTCTATGCATAAGATATAACAGTTTAGGAATCCAAAACCCTCTCAGATTATCTTCCAAGTTTAGCTTAATGACCTTGGAGATTTTCACAAACTGTTTTTAATTTTTGTATAAAACTTCAAGTTTCAAATTAATGAACTTGTTTATTTTCAGAAACATGTTTAGCATTTACCGATTTTGAAACTTAGCATTCAGACATCGGTTGTCAAAAATAAAGTAGAAACAAAATCTTTTTGTATTTTTCTAAAACATAAAGCAATAAAGAATTATTTACAGAAAATATTTTTGTTTGAGTTCGTGTCAGAGGATCATATTAGTTTATGACAAATCACTAGCACCGTTGAGCTTTAAACACTTTAAGTTCTAAAAGATTCACTTAGATTGTCAGTATACTGGTCCACTTAAATTTTCACACAAAGTTCAATTGATTCGAGATATGAGATTAGTGTTTAAGCACTTACCTTATTCGCGTGTCCCACCTCTGAATATACTCTCGTAACAAGATTCCCTAGATTCAGTCTTACAGGTGAATATACTATATTGATATCTGTACTCTAGGTTAGTGCGAGACCTTGAGAGCTCAGGTATGAACTACCGTTCAGTCAAAGAGATGAAGGCTCGACTTGAGGTGTGTCTCCCTTGGAGATCTTCTTTACAACTGCACTTGATTCATATCATTCGATATATTTCAATTTTTATGCAGAGGGTAAGCTTTTAAAGCGCGTAAAGTATTATACGAGGTCTAGGCCATTACTTCCGCAATATCAGAAGACCAGGTATAATACCCCAGATATCAAACAGTATAAAGACCTAATATCTCAGAATCTGACAATCTCTCAAACAAGATTTCGGGGGTTACACATATATCCGAGAGATGTTCCCCACGAGATAAGCAAGTTATTGATATTTAGGTCTATATCTAAAAAACAATCTACTAAGCGTGTGAAAACCTACTGACATATCATCAGTGAGACCGTTTATCACATTTGACTTTCCATTTCTTTGGCGTACTGTGATTGTCTACTGATGTACTATCATTTCCTCTTTTTTAAAAAACCTCATTTTTTATTTTCTATTGTTTCTGACTTTTTCAAATTTTCAAATGTTTTTGTATTTTCTGAAATTTTTACTCCCCCTAAAATTCAAAACATTTAAGAAAATTTTACAACCCGATGCAGATAGCTGTGTCTCGACATTAACTTTTTCTGCGTCACATGCTCTGTTTCGCATAAAGTACCCCCATGATTTACAACACACTGATTTTTAACAATGTTAAAACCATTTTCAATTGTGAAATAATCATGTTTGTTCCGCCGTGAGGGTTTCGGCATATTCAATCAACCTATTTTTGATTTTTTTTTTAATTTTTTACAAAATTTAAAAACAAACATATTTTTTCCAGTTTTGACAGAATAAAAACATATTTTTGTTTTTTTAAAAGTTTTCTATTTTTAGGGTTTTGAAATATGGTTTATTTATGTACAGAAACAAACAAACTCCCTGTTTTTAGACGCAGGGTCCACCAGTCTCCTCCGGTGCCCGGCTGCTCCTCTCCTTGATTTGACAAACATCATCTTTCTGGAGCTCCTGCACATTCACTTAATTCAATCACTTGAACAAAGCAACCTAAGCCGGTTTTGACTCAGGTAACTGAATGTTTATCTTTCCAGGTAGAACTGGATAGTTCCTATCATTCTTTTTAGAAACATTTTCATTAAGTTTTTCTTCAACTGAAACCTTTTGTTGTTTGACCTTTTGAAACATTCTTTTTATAAAATCGTGATTCATTTTGAATGTTTTGATTTTGAACAACAACTTTTGGATTCCAAAACTGGTTTGGTTTTGTTGCATCAACAGTTGTTTTCCAACTTTGTGTTGTCCTAAATCCGGGTGTCACTTATTTCGGTCTCCAAGTTTGTTGTGATTCAGCTTTTGACATTTTCAACTTCCAAGTTTGTTTTGATTCTAACTTGGTTGATTTCTGATTCACAACATCAGACTTTTTCTTTCCAACAGCAATAGGTTTAAGATTTGGACACTTACGAGCAAGATGTCCAGTTTGATTACATTTAAAAGATGTTTTCTTTGACACATCTTTGACCTATTGTTATTTTTTCTGAGCATAGAACTCTTCATTAGATTGTCGTCTAAATTGGAGTTCTTTCTCTTCCTCAGAATTTGTTCCTTGAACAAAGTTCATCTTTTTCTGATAATTTGGCTTTTCAAACCGTTTCTTTTTGTTTTGTTGCTTTTTATAACCCAACCCAGCCTTCATATTTTTCTTTTTGTAACTAGGTTTGTTATAAAAAGTTTTCTTGCTCTTTCCAGCAAAATTTTCAATTTCAGACTTTTCAATCTCTACCAATTTGAAAACCTTGTCAACCTTTTCCAAGATCACATTCTGAATCGGAATTTCAACATCTGAGATTAATTTGTCCGATCCAATCATGGTATAAACCAATCCTTTTGAATCATCATTCGCATCTTTCTCAAACTTTGAATTTTTAAGATAACTCTCATGAAAACTTCCCTCATTTTCATCATGTGACTCAGACTTATCTGTGTTGATAGACTCGTCTTGCAAAACACCTTCAACGACTTTATCTACCACCTCTGAATCATTAGATTTGGAATAGGTTATGTAAATATTATCTGGCAATTGATCAACCATGTTGAAAGCCTTTTCCACTTTCTCGTCATCATAGAATGTAAATTTTTCCTCAAACGGTGGTGGAACATGATGATACTCTGATCCAATATCTTTCTTGTTTTTCTCAGAATCATTATCATCCGGTTTTATGTTGAATATACATTCAAGAACATATGATGAAGCGTGATAACTATGCAACTTGTTGTTATCTTGTTCTACATCAGCTATTTTACGTTTAAGCACAACAACATCTTCAATATATGAATTTACAACTTGTTGTTTTATTTCATACTGTCGCTTAAGTGTATCTGATGTTTCAGAACAATGTTTCAATCTTGTTTGAACAAGTTTCATTTGACTTTTCACGTCTTCATATGAATCTTTTGTAATATGGTAAGCAAGTTTTATTGAATCATATTCTTTTTTCATTTCTTGAAACGCATTTTCTTTTTGCAAACACTCGTCTGTCATTGCTGAACACTTTTCTTTCAAAATCTCATTTTCTTTTTCTAAAACTTTACATTTTTGTGTCAGCTTCTCATCATTATCTTTTAAAATCTTTTCATTTTCAAGCATTTCTTTGCATTTGTATTTGAAAACGTTTTCAATTTTAGTAAAATCCATATCTCTTGTTCTGAACTTGTCGTCTTTTTCAGTACAAGCACTGCACGTTTCCATGCATTTCTTGCACTGTTCAATAGTTTTATCTAAGACTTCAGAAGATTCAGTTGAAATATTTACCTTAGTAGTTGGCATCTCAGCTTTCTCTGCCTTCTGTTTCTGTTCAGGTTCCTTCCCTTGCTGTTCCTTAGCAACAGCTTCATCAGCATCAATCACTTCAACCGATCTTTCCAGCTTCTCATCAGCTTCTTCTTTCTTCTTCAAATCCTCTTCATTTTGCTGTTCTTCAGTAACCGCTTCTTCTGCTGGTTTATGTTTTTCTTCACCAATTGCCTCCACTTTCTCTTCTTCTTTTTCTGCAACCTTCTTCAGTTCATCAACCAAACTTTCAATATTCTTCTTCGTTCTCTCTTCATCTCTCTGTCTTAGGCTCGTTGTCATGACATCTCTGATGATTTTATCTAGCTTTTTGACAAAATTTTTAGAGTTAAATGCCCGGATAGTCCATGTGGTTTGGCCTTTTTTCACCTTTATTCCTTAACTTTCTAAAATTACCTCTATAGTCCCCAACTTTTCAATTTTCGTTCCCGGATAGTCCCTGTGTCTAACATCAGTTAGTTTTCTTAGTTAAGAAGGTGTGAAATGACAAAAATACCCTTACTGTTAAATTTATACTAAAAAGTTAAAAGAAAAATACTTTGGAAATTTAACCAACTCATCCACTTCATCTTCATCTTCCCCACTACCTAACCAATCCACTTCATCTTCCCCACTACCACCACCACCGCCACTACCACCACTTCGGTCTTTTGTTTTTGTACTCGGGGTCGATTAAATATTTAAATAACTTAAAACAACTAAACACAGAACATATGAATGATGAATCCAGACATCATAACATCCATTCATCCAAAAACTACCACTCAATCCTGAAAAAAAAATCACAAAACAAACCAATAGATTTGGCACTCTTGTCCGAAGGCAGACAGCATAGCAATGCAGCACACCACACGTATAATTATCACCACAGCCTAAATCAAACACACCCAAATGTTCCTCTTAATTAACACCACACATATAATTATCCACCATCACCTTCGTCGTCTTCAACATCAGTCGCCGAAAAACGATCAGAGCCGCCGCCGCAGACGGCGGTGTTGCCGCCGGATCTCCCTCACTCCATCTTCGATCTCCGCCGCTCACTCTCTCCTTCAAACAGTCTCTCTCTACAATCAGAGGTGTGTGTGAACTGGTTCATAAAGGTGATGAAGAGGGGAGGTTTAAGGGGGTGTTGTCAGCCGATTTACATGGCCTACGCCGGCCGGACTTCTCTCAGGTCACCGGGCTGGTATCATACAGGCAAGAGAGAGATGGGGCTAGGGTTTGCTTTGGCATGTGAAGAAGATGAAAGTACCTGGGTTTTATGTGTGTGGGTGAGAGTGTTTGGGTCCCACCTGAATTAATATATTAATTATTTTATTTTAGTGACTTAATAGTTATTTTTTATATTAAGGGCATTATAGTCATTTTACATTAACTTAACACATAAAACTAACACACATCTGTTTCAGGGACTATCCGGGAACAAAAATTGAAAAGTTGGGGACTATAGAGGTAATTTTAGAAAGTTAGGGACTAAAGGTGAAAAATAGCCCAACCACAGGGACTATCCGGGCATTTAACTCTAATTTTTATCTTTTTCAACATTTGAATAGTACTCGCCGGATAGAGGAATTACTGCAAGAACGTCGTTATACACCACCTCACTTGGATGAACAAGCGGTTCTCCTTTGCTGTTGATATAACATTCTCTCTTCTTGTCCCATCTTCGAGAATTCCTAGCTTGTTCGCACTCTTGCTCCATTTCTTGAATTCTGTAATCAACAATACATCTTTCTCTGTATGTTTTCTCTTTCAGAATTTCTTCTTTTGTTCTTTCTTTCACCACAGCTACAAATGCACTCTCTTTCACTTTAGCCACTAAAGCAGTTTCATCATCATCAAGATAATCATTCCAATTAAACCCTTCATCTTCATGAGTAACCCTATGTTTGGCATGTTCAATCTTGGGTTTGACATGATCACGTATCACTAAAGCTTGTGATTTTTCTTTTGATGAATTTCCAGTGATCTGCTTTAAGCTTTCTCCAAAAGTATGCTCACCAGTTTTATGATAAATTGCCTTTTTGTAATAGTCATCATGGAAAGGATTACCATGATCAGCTACTTCTTGGTTAACACATTCCCTCTTGAAGTGACCCTTTTGCTTACATCGAAAACATGTCACTTTTGACTTGTTGAAACCAAATTTTGCGCTTAACAACCTACCAAGATCCTGCCTGCCTGTTATCTCCATGAACCTTTGAGCTCTACGAATGCCACTAGCTAAACACCATCTAATATCAATGAGTTCCATCTCCTCCTGATCTATCTGATCGTAATCTTCCTTTGTCAGCTCAGGATTTCCGATTCTCCCTGCTACCAGACTCTCGTATGATTCCAGAATCGACGCTAGAAAACTCATTTGTTGTTAACCAGCATTGATGCTCATTGCTGGAGAATTTTTCAACTTTAGAGCAATATTGAAGAGAATCTCATTGGGTTCTTCTGAATTTGAAGCTATCGAAGATGAATGATACCCTGGATTGTAGCTAAATGAGGTTTTATGTGAATCTTTAGACTTTTCTACACTGAAGGCTGTTTTTTGGTGACACATTAACTGACATCGAAGGTACACTGCCTCTGTAATAAAGACCCACATTCTGCTGATACGAAGAACTGCTCATATTGCTTTGCTTTTGCAGCTCAAGCTCATGACTCTATCTTTTCTATCAAAGCATCAAGACTAATTTCTTCAAACAAAGCATCATTTTTAAGGATAAACACAAATGTTTGCCAGTGATCAGCATGTGGTAAAGCTTCAATGATTTTATTAATAATTTCTTCATTGGTTTTTAATATACCAAATCTATCAAGTTCAATTTTAAGGTGATAAAATCTTTCAATCATTTGTCTTACAAATTCACCTTTTATACCGTCAAACAAATCAAATTCATTTTAATGATATTTTATTCTTTTTTATTTGTTTCCCACCATCAGCTTTAACCCGTAATGCTTCCCACACTGATTTTGATGACCCATCATGATTAAGCAATGCAAAAATGTCATCTCTGATCGACTGTTGGATTAAGGCAATCATTCGTTGTTCATACAGAAAGTTCTTTTTGTCTTCAACTGATAAGCTTTTAAGTGGAATCTCTTCATATTTATCATCAACTGGTCTACTATGGCCGAATTCCATACAAAACCAACTCTCATGCGCATAAGCTTTGGCCCAGTTAATAAATATTTCTTTCCACCAAGTATAATCCTCAATACTGTCAAGTTTAGGTGGTTTAGAGTTAGTTCCGTAAAAGTTATCATGATTAATAATTTCAGTTATAGCTTTCGAGATGCTTTTTGGTGTAACAGTTGAAATTTCAGAAGACTCTGAAGTATAGGCTTGGTAGAACGTGTTATAAAACTCTTCAGCCATGATCACCTGCAAACAAAATCAAACACTTGATGAAATCTGAATATCAAACACAAAATTCCTGCGTTCGTACGAAGCTGGAATGATTCTTTTTTCGAAGCTGTTAAGCTGCGTTCGTATGAGGCTATGATAACCTTGGCTTCGTACAAAGCTGTAAAAATAACAAATACTAAAGTGCGTTCGTTCGAAGCTAAGATTTGGCTTCGTTCGAACCTATACTGCGAAGAACACACGCATGTTTTCCATGATTTTTCACAGTTTTGAACTTGATTTTGTTTGAATTTTGATATGAAAATTTGTAGGGTTGTTCAAAAACAATTTTTGCACAACATACTTAAAAATCAGTCGTTTTTAACCGTTACATCTTCGTGAATCTTAGTTTTAAGTATCAAATGAAAAAGTAGAAGAAGTGTAGAAGAAGATATGATGATTTTGCTCTGATTCTGATGTAGAAACTTCAATCTTCGTGTCTCTGATCCTTGCAAACAGTCAGCCGCTCTAATACCATTTGTGAATTCGTTCCCTGGACTGAATCTCTAACTGATGAATGCGTACCGACACGTGATATGTGCTGAATCCAATCACGTACGTGGACGAGAACACGAGGATGTAATTATAATATGATTTCGATTGATACTATAACAGTACAAAACCGTGAAATCAAACAAGCAGAGCTTCGCCTCAAAGTTGCTCCAAAACTTACAAATGACAAAGACAAGACACCTATTTATAGAATGTTGGCTTCGCACAAGACTATGCTTGGCTTCGGACGAAGCCACAAGCCTTCGTACGAAGGCCCACTTTGATGACCTGTTGGCTTCGTTCGAACCTGTCCTTCGAACTAAGATCCTCTTTCTCAATTGTCTTTATGCTTTTTACTGTTTAGCACCAATCTTGTCTCATTTGTTTCAGCTACGTTATGTGATTGACGCAAGTGATAGACATATGCACTCACAATTAATAAAAAAAATGTATATATAAAAAAATTAAAACAGATGAAAATAGAGATTATTAAAAAAGTCAGTTGACTTTTAATTGGTATATGTACCACCAGAAAATGAAATAAAGAAAAAAAATTAGACTTGTGGGTCATTTAAAATAAAATGGGAATTTAACCAACAGAACACACATACATGTAGATAGTAGGAAGGTCGAAGAATCTGTAATCTTCATCTGCTCCCATAGAAGATGATGATTTCCTCCCTGAGTTACAGTTGCAAGGGGTTGATCCCAGAAAAAAGGTTGGGGCTTCCGTGGTGTGCATGAGGTAGGCACTTACTCTTTCTTTCAATCCCATTATCATCAAAATATTGACGTTTCACATTCCAAGTCAAGTTATGGGATTATTTTTACAGGCAATCATATGCGGAAGGGTGGGGCAAGCACCTCTGGAAAAGATCCTAAGAAATTCTGTGACCATTTTTACAGTTAGGACATGTGGCATGTTTGATCAACAAACAATTGGACCCAAAGACTTGCCAAAACCTGCTCAATGGCACCGAATTGTTGTGCACAATGAAATACTTGGTGCTTATGCCGTTCAACAACTCACCAAAAAGTAATTTTTGTATATTTACTAGTCAACATAGTTATTTTTATTATGTGTGTTTGTATCTTTATTTTGTCATGATGTGCAGCTCTTCATTTTGTGTAGAAGGTGATATTGAAACAAGAGTTTATAACGATAGTATCAATGGTGAAGTTAAAAACATACCTGAGATCTGCATTCGACGGGATGGTATTACTAAATTATTTCTTAAACATAACTTAAGTGTAGTTTGTGTTTCTAATGTGAGCATGTTAAACTCTTTTTTACCTCACCATTACATGGAATTAAAACGGTGTTTGGATGTGCGTTTTGAAAGTGATCATGTGATAATGAGTTATCCGAAATAACTAAATTTGATCTTTGTCCGTTTCTTCCAATATAATTAATGATATAATGACCTTTGATTTACTACGTAAGTAGCACTTCTTTTACGACTTCAAAGAATAGCAAAATACTTTTTTAGCTTTTTGAACCCTTATGATTATTTATTTTAGTTACTTACCTTGAGACCTTTTAAAAACTAATGATTTTGAAAAAGGTGGTAATTTTTGTTATTTTGTGACGTTTTAGTTTTAACTTATACATCTTTGATTTTGACCATTTCCCTTTATTGGTGTCAGGTGAAGGATTGATTTAATTTGACCAAAGTGTTGTATTATGAGCAAATTGTGAAACCTGAAATTATAAGTCATGGTTTGGAAGTCCCACAAATAACAGAGATAAAAAAAATGTTAGCAGCTTCCCTTTCTATGTCAACTACATTAATTGCCAAAAATCTTTGAACTCCGGTGCGGTTATCTGTAAGCCTTCTTACATGATCACAACATAGATCAACAATTTCCATTCCAACCGTGCAATGACCTATTGCAAGGTTGTTACCGGCATCTTCCTTTTCCGAAAATAAATTGGTCAAACTAGAATACTTGACAGTAGGTCAATGTGACTATCAAACCCAATATCAGTAACCTACTCGTTAAATACTAATATAAAATCTAATAATTCCATTAGCAATAACATCAAGCCATGGAACCATCCAACTATCATATACATCTGACTGGAAAACTAAGTTTTGTTGTATCCGAATCATAAGGCTTAAATTTCCATATCTGAACTTCGTGTTGTTATTATCTACGGTGATGAACTTAGACAAAGATTGTAAAATTGGTATGAATGATACAGAATCAACATAAAACAATAACAACACCAGAAATAGCGACAAAACGTGACGTAAAACTTTTATTACTTAACCAACCCAGAAAACACCCAATCCACCCAAGATCTTAAAAACTGTAAGATCTATAAGAACAATACAAACAATATATAATCAACTGGTGATAATCAGTTGATTAATCGGAAAGATACAACCAATACAAGATGATCCATAGGATTATCAACAATACAGAAGAGCAGTGATACGAAATCTGCTACAAATCTTCAAGGAGGCTTCAGCAGATCAATAAAAAAACTCAGAGAGAAAAGAGAAGTGGCTGATGCGAAGGAATGAACCATATGGAACCCTAGCTGCAACAACTCACCTTTTATATGATGTAACTTAGAAGTTACACTTTAGTCCAAAAGAATAAGCATTTATGATCAGACCCCCTGGAATGTTTCACATATAACCCTCTACTCTTAACCTGTATACAAGACTGGAACAAATATTGTTATAACAACCAAGCCCAGTTATAACAACCAAGGCCTACATCAGCCCACATCTCTAATGCAAGACTAGAACAAATACTGTTATAACAACCAAGCCCAGTTATAACAACCAAGGCCTACATCAGCCCACATCTCCAATGCAACATATAATGGCCCAAGTCCAACATATAATGTACATCCCAAAAAATTAAACGAGAGTGAACATGTTAGAATGTATGAATTAAACAAGAATGACAAAAATGTAACACATTACATTTTAACATCCCCCCATAATTCATACAGCAAACATGTCCAACATTCCTAACTTTCTACATAAGGCTTCATGTTGTAGACAACCCTTTGGTGAAAAGATCAGCCAATTGATCCTCAAACGCAACTTTTTCAGGAACAATAACACCATTTGCAATTTTTTTCTCTCAAAAAATGCAAATCAATCTCAAAGTGCTTTGTCCGTTCATGAAACACATGATTAAATGCAATAGAAATAGCTGACTGACTATCACATAACAACTTGACAGACAACTTATACTTAACATTCAACTCTTTTAAAATGTTTAAGATCCATATAACTTCACAAGAAGCAGAGCACATTGCTCTATACTCTGCTTCAGTGGTAAATCTTGCGACAGCACTTTGTTTTTTAGATTACCAGGAAATAAGTGAGCTTCCTAAGAAGATACCATACCTAGTAACAGACTTCCTAGTAGCCAAACACTTGGCCTAGTCAGAATGAACAAAACCTTTTAGAATAAAGTCACTTTCTTTCTTAAACAAAATCCCTTTACCTGGGGATTGTTTTAAGTATTTTAGTAACCTTAATGCTATTTGCAAATGACATTCTTGCGGGGAATGCATAAACTGACTTAAAAACTGAATGACATAACTTATATCTGGTCTAGTTATAGACAGATATATTAGTTTGCCAATAAGCTTTTGAAAATTAGTAACATCATTTACAACATTCTGATTTAAATTTAACTTGTTCACAATAACATGACTTTGTTCTATAGGAGTGTTAACTGGTTTAACACCTAGATACCCAAATTCACTAAGTAATTCAAGACAATACTTACGTTGATTCAAATAAATACCACTATCAACATACAATATCTCAATACCTAGAAAATATTTTAAAACACCCAAATCCTTGATTTGAAAATTGTCACTTAAACATTTTTTAACTTCAATAATCTCAACTTCAGAATTACCAGTGATAACAATATCATCTACATAGACCAAAAGCACAATAAACACGGACTTATCAGAAAGAATATACATAGAATGATCACATAGACTCTGCACAAAACCCATTTTAAACAAGACTTCATTTAACTTTTCATTCCACTTACTAGGGGCTTGTTTTAACCAGTATAACGACTTAATCAATTTACACACTCTAGTCTCATTTTCAGGAAAGTACCCAGGTGGTAATTTCATGTATACATCTTCAGAAATATATCTATAAAGAAATGCATTATTAGCATCTAATTGGTATATTTGCCAATTATTTTTAACAACCATACTTAACACACATCTAACAGCGACCATTTTAACCACTGGAGAAAATGTTTCTCCAAAGTCAAGCCCTTCACGTTGAATATACCATTTCGCTACTAATCTAGCATTAAACCTCTCAACCTCACCATTAGATTTATATTTAATCTTGTAAATCCATTTACACCCTATGGCTTTTCTATCTTTTGGCAAATTAACCAAATTTCAAGTACCATTTCTATATAATGCTTCCATTTCCTTATTCATGGCATCTACCCACCTAGGATCTTTAACAGCATCACTAAAGCATGTAGTTTCAACAGTTTTATTCAAATTGGACACAAAACCCATATTATCACAAGACATATTTGAATAATTCACAGATTTCTCTATACCATATTTAACTTTACCCTCAACAACATACTCATCAAATCTTTTAGGCATTGAAACATTTCTAGATGAACGTCTAACATATTGTGTGCCCTTAGATCGGTTAGTGTCAACATTTGACCCTGAAGTGTCCTCTGCCCTACCACTGTTACCTAGACTACTACTGCTTACCTGTTCTGTTTGTTGACCAGGTTCAACTCCAGAATCAGGGGCTGATGTAGAGGATGACAGTGGTTGCTGATCATCACTGACAGGATCATGAGCACCACTTGTACCCTCTTCATCATTGGGCTTGTTAGGAACTTCAGATATAATATTATCAAAAAAGTTAAAATGATTCAGACTTATTTCACAAACATTTTCTTGGTTATTAAAAGACTTAAGTTTAAAAGGGTACACATTTTCATAAAATTTTACATCTCTAGAAAAAAAACACTTTCTTATTGTCCAAACTTCACAACTTATACCCTTTTTTTACATTAGAATAACCAAGAAAAACACATTTATCTGCATGATATGCAAACTTATGAGGTTCATTTAAAACTGTACTGAAACATAAACACCCAAAGTTCCTTAAATGTGACAAAGAGGGTCTAAATCCAAACATCATTTCAAATGGACTTCTACTATGCAACACATAGGAGGGTAACCTGTTAATTAAGTATACATCAGTCAGAATGCAATCAGACCAAAACCTTAAAGGTAAACCACCCTGAAACATCAAGGCCCTAGCTGTGTTTAAAAGAAGTCTATGTTTCCTCTCCACCACACCATTTTGTTGTGGTGTATAGGAACAAGTAGTCTGATGTATAATCCCTTAAGACTTACAAAACATATTTAAATCATTACTCACAACTTCAGTCCCATTGTCACTTCTAAAAACTTTAATTTTCCTTTTAAATTGAGTTAAAACCAATTCATAAAAATCTTTTAAATTTTAAAACACTTCAGTTTTATTTGACAAAAAATAACACCATACAGACCTGGAAAAATCATCAACAATTGTCAAAAAATACTTAAAACCTTTATAACTTGTGACTTTATAAGAACCCCACAAGTCTAAATGTACTAAATCTCCAAAAGATTTGGTTTTATGTTCACTTAATGAAAATGGGACCCTAACTTGCTTAGCTCCATGACATATTTCACATGGACCATGATCACTTGATGTTAAGTTAAGATGTTGTTTTCACACAGCTAAGACCTGATCAGAAGGGTGACCTAGTCTACTATGCCAAGTAAAAGATTTCACAAAACTGTTAAAACAAGTATTAGCAGAATTACCATTATTTCCTACAACATACAATCCACTATCCTGTCTACCACTGATGTGTGTAAAATGCAACATATAAATTACATCAAATGAGGCAAAAAACTAACCCTTTTTAAGTACTAATATTGGAAAAAGAGTGTTTTTGTCTTCCTTTTGTATTTTCAGGATTAAATGAGCTCAAAAACGCAAAAGAAGCAAAAAGACAGCTAAATCCAACATAAATACAAGGAAAGGAACATTAGTGGACTGCCCGACCCCTCAACGGCACCTTCCAAAGCAAAAAGGAGAAGACAGAAGGCTGAACACGCCCCGTGCTCAGCCAGCACGGGGCCGTGCCCAAGAAGCAGCAGAAAAGACAAATCCATAGAAGCTTCTATTGCCCATCACGGGGCCGTGCTCAGCGGACACGGGGGCGTGTCGAAAGTACAGCAGGCGCATTTATTGTAATTGCGAATTACAATTAATGAGGAGAGAGATTGTCAGACAGACACGGGGCCGTGTCCAGCGGACACGGGGCCGTGTCCAGCACTCTGTTCAGCCTATAAATAGGAGTGCTTGGATTCATTTCATCTCATCCCTTGGCACACCACCTCTCTCACACTTCATCCACCACCCACCACCATCACAACACCATCATCCACCACCATCATCCATCATCCATTGTCCATCGTAGAGTGTGTGAGTCGTCTCGGGATCCAAGATTGATCGTAAGAGTTCTTGACAATCAAGGCCATGTTTGCCTAAGTCTCTTACATCACTTGGTGAAGACAAAGTGTCTAGTATAATACTTTTTATTTCTAATCTTTTGCACTTTTTATTTGGTTTTGTATTAATGACTTTAATAACTAGTTACTTATGTTGAAGGTGATCTTTCCTTATCGTTTGTCCGTGGTGTCTTGGCATTATTTTACTGTCTATATAAAATAAAGGATTTTCACCATTCATATCTCCACGGTCTATATGGAGGTATGTTGGCTACCTGGTAGGGGGTTAAGGGAACGGTTTGGTAAAGGTCTTGCCATTGTTCAGCGTTTAGAGGTCCTGCAATGGACCTGGGTCAAATTTAGTAGGACCTCCTTCAATACTTCACGGTATTGGATGGCGGGGGTCCAAACTCTTTGATCCCCTCATAAGTTAACTACTATTAATACTATAACCCGGCTATTTAGGACTGTATCCCTGCTGACTCAGACTACTTAGCCGAGGGTAACGTCACCGCCAAAAGCAGGGCCTACCACAATACTGCATTAATAACTTAATTCATTATCTTCCAATAATCCACCCCTTTAGGATTGTATCCCTGCTGACTCAAACTACTGGGGTGAGGGTAACGTCACCTTCAAAAGAGGGGCCTACTACAATAACTAAGATAATCTCTTAATTATGTGCAAAAGTGCGGAAATAATCAAAGGTTATACTAGATACGAGTCGGAACCAAGTGATTCATCTTGTCTATCTGTTTTTCTTTTATTTTTATTTTCAGCATTTTAGTTAGTTTTTAGTTTTCTTAGTTTAAAACATTTTTTTTTACTAAACTTTTATTTTGGTTAGACGTTGAGGATAAACCGGTACTAAAAGCTCTTGTGTCCTTGGACGACCTCGGTATCTTACCAGCACTATACTACACTCAACGATGGGTGCACTTGCCCATATGTGTGTTTAGTGTCAGTGAAATATCGTGTTTTATAAATTTAAAACTTGGCTAAAATAAGTGTTAAAAAGGGCTTAAAATATACACCTAAAATATACGACACTTACCGCACATCAAGTTTTTGGCGCCGTTGCCGGGGACACAAGGATTTTAAGAAAGTTAGGAATCAACGGCCTAATCATTTTTTTTTAATTTTCTTTTTTTTTTAGGATTTTCTTAGTTTTTCAGCTTCTGCAGAGCTCAGCACGGGCCGTGCCCGCTGAATACGCCCCCGTGCCCAATCATTGGAACTGGCAATCCTGTTTTACATCAGACAGTAAGCTGAACACGGGGCCGTGCCCACTCAACACGCCCCCGTGCCCAAGTTTCAGTTACTGAAAACAGAACCGTTAGATCCCGGCGGTTGGTAATTTCTGACATAAACATGAGTGATAGTAATTATTTTTACTTTCGGCACTCTTATGGTACGTGGTGTCAATTATGTGGTGGCAAACATGAGGAAGTAAAATGCTACTTTCTAAATTATAGGCCCTACTACATGGACCCACCAACTTCTCACAACCTTAAGAGGGGCGAAAGTAAAAATAAGCACTATTTCTCCCTCGAATGCGCCCAGCCAGATATTCTAGGGGAAATGCTCCTTGATGAGTTATTTCAACTAGAAGAGCTAATTCTGAAATGGTTAGAAGAGCTTGGGAAGGATTTTATTGATCCACCCCAAGACGATACCCATGAAGAAATGTTGGAACCGCATTCCGACAACCTCGTTGCTCCCGAAAATACCTTCGTACCTAGCAAAGACTTGGACGATAGTCGTCCCTGTGTCGATTGTGCCGTGAAGGACTCTCCATCGACTTCGTTCGGTGCATACATAGACCTGAGCGATTCGGCATACACCTTCTTTAACAAGAGCCCGGGAAAGGGTTGGACTTGTCCACCTAGAATGAAAATAGGAATTACCCTCACCGACAACCTCTTGCGTTCTCGCCTTAGTCTAGGACAATTAAGGTATCTTAGGCACTTTGGGGTTGTTCCAACCAGTAAGGAACCACCCGATTCCGACGAAATCCTTAGAAGAAGCAAAACTCCATAAAACAGTCTCCAGACACGGGGCCGTGTCCAGGTCAACACGCCCCCGTGCTCATCAAAGAGATTCTCTGCTGATTTGGTCAGAATACGGACAAAATGTGTCAGGAATTCCTCTGCACACGGGGCCGTGTCCAGTCAACACGGGGCCGTGTCCAGTGCACTGTCGTTTTTTTTAAATGCAGCCTGAATCCTGCTCATTTTTGACCACTTCAAAAGACAGAGATTCCTGGGATTTTCACTCATACCATCCTAGGTAAGTGCTAAAAGAAGGTTCCCAAGGACCCTCTTGTCCCTTCCACTTTTACTCATTTCCTCCTCTTTACAAATTTTTTCAAAATTTCCTCCATGGAAGATTGGAAATCTCTTGATTCCAACCCTCTATGTGAAGTTTGTAAGATTATTTGCTAAGGATTCTTGTTTAAAGTTAGTTGTATAACTTTATTTTAAATTATCTAAGCCTAAAAACTAGCTAAAAATCATGAGAATAATTTAAAACTCCAAGACTCCTTAGCATAAAATCCTGCAGACAAATGGACACGGGGCCGTGCTCAGCGAGCACGGGGCCGTGTCCGGGGCTCTGTTTTGTAAAAATTTAGCTTTCTTCGGTTTCCTTCACAGAAAATGACAAGCAGAACAAGCGGATCATCTTCAAGAAATAACCGACAAGGGAGGAGATCTTCAACAACAGAAGACTCTCTTGTAAACTATGTTTACGCTCTAAGGGAGGCTATTGATGAAATGACGGGAGTGGAGGAAGCATTGGTCGACCGTATCAACCATCTTACAGTGGGGCTGGAGGGCTGTCTCCATGAAGTAAACCTCTTGCACCAGAGGTTGAACCTTCTCGCCTCCCCGCCTTTGGTACCCATAATTACCCAAAGGGCGTGGAACGTGGTACCCGAAGTTGTCATTCCAGCCGAATGGTACGCCATGCACCAAGAGCCTCCGCGAAGAGTGGTGCAAGGAGTCCCGGTGAATGTTCCCCCTCAACCACCAGCTGCGGAGGAAAATGAAGCCGCATTCTTCCTTCCTAGGGAAATCGAAGAATGGCTTTAAACAACGTTTAGGGAAGAAATCATTCGGCTAAAAGTCCTACTATATCGGGAAACTATTCTCGAAATTTTCTTAAAATAGTAGAACTCCTTATGATAACCTCGTGTACCTGCTGACCTATTTAGTTAATTTTTAATTTTATCTTAATTTAGGACTATATAAGTTCTCTCTATGATGAAATGAAATGATGGTTTTAAGGTTTGGATGGTTTGTAATGAATAAAACACACTCATGGTGGTAAAGGATGAAAAGGGGAACGAGAAGAATGAACCCATGCACAAGAACAAGGCAACCCGACAATTCTCTCCATTTCAGAAGGTTCAACACGGGCCGTGCCCAACCAACACGGCCCCGTGCTGAACCACCTACAGAAAAACGCCCAGTTCAGGTACCTGGACACGGGCCGTGTTCACCCAACACGCCCCCGTGTCCAGACTTCTGTTTCTCATATTTTAATTTTGTTATTGGCACTTAAACACGGGGCCGTGCCCGGACAACACGGGGCCGTGTTCAGTGCCCAGTAACACAAATTTTTGTTTTTTAAACACTATTTTACACATCTAATCAACCTAAAAATTTATTTTTGGGACACATTGAGGACAATGTGTAATTTAAGTGTGGGGGGGATGCTAAAACCTTGAATTTTGCAAGTCCTAAATACAAGCCTTACACAAAACTCTATTGGAACCGCTAATCACCCCAAATTTTTTCAAAAAAAAAAAAAAAAATTTTTTTACTTGTCTAGGTTTAACTCGGAAAATTCAAGTTCTCAAAAAGGTTATATTTTTACAAATTTACAACCGATAGCGTAGTGATAAAAAGAACCAACATAAGAAAATTATGAAAAGGCATAGCATACTTATTTAAAATTTGATTATATACACTTGATCACATAAAAACCCATTCCCACAAAAGTGAGTTTTGAGCCTTTATTGAGCACACAATTACATATCATTTGACTAAATGCTCATTTTTCGTTTCTTGTGTGAATAGCCGCTTGGTTCTTACGACTCTAGAACTTGCCATGACAATACATTCCCGGTCTTTATCAACTTAAACCTGAGTAAGTAAATGATGGAGGCATTAGGACTAACCCTTGTTATTTCTACACCATTATTTTTCTTTTTCTTTTACCACCTACCCAAAAATCCCCCTAGTTAGCCCCTTTGAGCCTAAACCTTTTCGTTTCATCACCCAAACAAAAACCCTTTTACCCACCTAAACCTTTTTCATTTTTAACCCTTTATTTTAGTAACAAGTTCGGTTATTCGTGAAAAAAAAAAAATTTGTGTGATAATGATGAAGGAAAAAGAAAATAAACAAACAAGTTTATCAAAAATAACTTAGTTTGAATAAAAGCTTCATCAAAATAAAAAGTTGCAAAAATACGAAAACCGACACTTGTTAAGCTTTTAGCCCTTTTTCTACTAACCACTAACCCAACAACCTACCTTTAACCCTAGCCTAACCCTTAACCCGCAAAGTCCTCTTGATATCTACAAAGGTATAAAAGTTAAAAAGGAGGAGGATTGATTTCTTGGCAAGCCTATGGTAGGAATAAGTTCCATGCCGCTCTCGAGTAATTCACTAAAAATACACCTTCGGCCGAGTGTGAGTGATTTCCCCGTGAGGTATGTGAACTTGTATATAAATAGAATTTTAAAAAGGCATGTTATGCCCAAATAAGTAATTTCTTCTATGAAAAGTTCTAAATAAATCATTACGAATAGGAATGTAAATAAATAAAAATAAAACCCAAAAAGATCTTTGAAATCCCGACACTCTACGACAAGCCCAAAACCTTCTCTTCTACCTATTCCATTTGGGAGTGTAAGCCACATATTAAAGAGTTTTGCTTGAGGACAAGCAAAAGTTCAAGTGTGGGGGTATTTGATGTGTGTAAAATGCAACATATAAATTACATCAAATGAGGCAAAAAACTAACCCTTTTTAAGTACTAATATTGGAAAAAGAGTGTTTTTGTCTTCCTTTTGTATTTTCAGGATTAAATGAGCTCAAAAACGCAAAAGAAGCAAAAAGACAGCTAAATCCAACATAAATACAAGGAAAGGAACATTAGTGGACTGCCCGACCCCTCAACGGCACCTTCCAAAGCAAAAAGGAGAAGACAGAAGGCTGAACATGCCCCGTGCTCAGCCAGCACGGGGCCGTGCCCAAGAAGCAGCAGAAAAGACAAATCCATAGAAGCTTCTATTGCCCATCACGGGGCCGTGCTCAGCGGACACGGGGGCGTGTCGAAAGTACAGCAGGCGCATTTATTGTAATTGCGAATTACAATTAATGAGGAGAGAGATTGTCAGACAGACACGGGGCCGTGTCCAGCGGACACGAGGCCGTGTCCAGCACTCTGTTCAGCCTATAAATAGGAGTGCTTGGATTCATTTCATCTCATCCCTTGGCACACCACCTCTCTCACACTTCATCCACCACCCACCACCATCACAACACCATCATCCACCACCATCATCCATCATCCATTGTCCATCGTAGAGTGTGTGAGTCGTCTCGGGATCCAAGATTGATCGTAAGAGTTCTTGACAATCAAGGCCATGTTTGCCTAAGTCTCTTACATCACTTGGTGAAGACAAAGTGTCTAGTATAATACTTTTTATTTCTAATCTTTTGCACTTTTTATTTGGTTTTGTATTAATGACTTTAATAACTAGTTACTTATGTTGAAGGTGATCTTTCCTTATCGTTTGTCCGTGGTGTCTTGGCATTATTTTACTGTCTATATAAAATAAAGGATTTTCACCATTCATATCTCCACGGTCTATATGGAGGTATGTTGGCTACCTGGTAGGGGGTTAAGGGAACGGTTTGGTAAAGGTCTTGCCATTGTTCAGCGTTTAGAGGTCCTGCAATGGACCTGGGTCAAATTTAGTAGGACCTCCTTCAATACTTCACGGTATTGGATGGCGGGGGTCCAAACTCTTTGATCCCCTCATAAGTTAACTACTATTAATACTATAACCCGGCTATTTAGGACTGTATCCCTGCTGACTCAGACTACTTAGCCGAGGGTAACGTCACCGCCAAAAGCGGGGCCTACCACAATACTGCATTAATAACTTAATTCATTATCTTCCAATAATCCACCCCTTTAGGATTGTATCCCTGCTGACTCAAACTACTGGGGTGAGGGTAACGTCACCTTCAAAAGAGGGGCCTACTACAATAACTAAGATAATCTCTTAATTATGTGCAAAAGTGCGGAAATAATCAAAGGTTATACTAGATACGAGTCGGAACCAAGTGATTCATCTTGTCTATCTGTTTTTCTTTTATTTTTATTTTCAGCATTTTAGTTAGTTTTTAGTTTTCTTAGTTTAAAACATTTTTTTTCTAAACTTTTATTTTGGTTAGACGTTGAGGATAAACCGGTACTAAAAGCTCTTGTGTCCTTGGACGACCTCGGTATCTTACCAGCACTATACTACACTCAACGATGGGTGCACTTGCCCATATGTGTGTTTAGTGTCAGTGAAATATCGTGTTTTATAAATTTAAAACTTGGCTAAAATAAGTGTTAAAAAGGGCTTAAAATATACACCTAAAATATACGACACTTACCGCACATCAACCACTCATCAGGATTTTCCTTGACTTGGAATCCTGTAATAAATAACTATCCTCATTAAACACAACTGAAACATGATTATCCTTAGCTAACTTATACACAGACAACAAGTTAACACAATAGTCAGGAACATAAAAGACATCTTGTAAAATTATATCCTCTGTTAATTTTAGATTACCAATTTTTAAAACCTTAACATTTGTTCCACTAGGATGACTCACAGTAGTACCAAACTCAGATACATCAATAGCACTTATTAAATGTTTATCAGACTTAACCATGTGTTGACTAGCCCCCGAGTCAACAATCCACCCATAGTTACAACTTAACACGCCAGAACTAGAACAACTAACAAAGTTAAACACATTAAAGCACTCGCCTCCCATACTAGGATTCTGAGACTCTGACCCAGTGTTCTCACCAACTAAACTTAATAACTTGGTAATCTGCTCAGAAGTAAAAGGTAACCCAGACACAATAGAAGCAGCAGATTTACCAACAGCAGAATTAGATTTATTATTATTATTATTAGTAAAACTGCCTTTATTAGAAGTATTATTATTATTATTAACCTTTTTTTAAAACCTGGAGGATAACCAACAATTTCAAAACATATATCAACAGTATGACCCAACATATTACAATGACTACACTTCAAATTAGGGTTAGGCCCTCTATTTTCTTTTATTATCAAAACCTTGATTAGACTTAGACACAAAAGACACACTCTATGTTTTTGACCCACTACTAGACAGCCTATGTGACTCTTCTCTAGAAATAATAGAGAATGTCACCTTTACAGAGGGAAATGGTTCTCTTGTCAAAATATTAGTTCTCACGGGTTGATATACATCATCAAGACCCATGAGAAACTGCGTTAGTTTTATAAGTGTTGAAAAATCATTAAAGTCCTTAGCATCTTGACAAGAACAGGAAGGCAGATGAAGCGTAGCATCAAACTGCTTCCACATAGTTGTCAACCTATTATAATACTCAGCAAGCGTGCTGCCATTTAGAGAAATACTATTAATTTTTTATATAAGTCATAGACAACAAACCCATCAACCTTGTAAAAAGACTCTTTAAGATCAGTCCACACATCAGAAGCCAATTTAGAAAACACTTGACCAAGAAACAGTTCTTCAGACACGGAATTTAACAGCCAAGTTAACATAACTGAGTTACATCTATCCCATTGATTAGCTAAGACTTCATCAACCTTAGACTTTTCTACTTTACCATCCACAAAGCCATATTTGTTCTTAGCTTCTAAGGCAAGTTTCATGGCACTTGACCATACAGCATAATTTTCAATACCTTTTAGTTTAATGCTAACAATGGTTAAACTACTAGAATCACTAGGATGTAAGTACAACAGGTCTCCTATGTTAAGTTTACTAATCAAAGTTTGTGAGGTACCTTAACCATCACCCATGATAACAAATCACAAAGAACACAACAACATATAACAGACAAAAGAGGTCATCAACAAATAACACACAATATATGAGACAACCAGAAAATAGAAACCTAAGGCGAAGCTGAGTCAGGGACCAGATTCCAGGTTTGTCACTCAATGGTGCCTGGACAAGCCTTTACTCAGGAGCCATACCTAACCCTACCAAATATAATACATATACAAGACAAAGAGAATAAACAAAGAACAACAACACAGCAAAAGAAAAAACAGAAACAACACAGACCAGACAATGCACAAATAGCAAGTAGACTCGATCAAGTGTCGGCCCGACTAGCCCGGTAAACAGGGATGCCTAGACTCACAAAATATGATGCAAAACAGAAAATAACAAAAGATAGGAACGGTCTTACAGTGGGTGCAAAAGCTCCAAGAAATATCAGACCAGTAGTTTTCAAGAACTACTAGATCTGATATAGAAAAAATCCCCAAATAATACAACTGGTTAGTTTGCCCTAAAACCTTCAAGGGTTTTAGAGACCAACACAGTTTGAAGATAGCACTAGAAGATGAGAAATCTCCCACAAAACACAGAAAACCCTAACTAGGGTTTCTGCTGCACAAACAGAGAACAACAAACTCCCAAGATCAAGATGATCTAACCAACCACAACCAGATCCGCAACCCTAGAATCACCAGGAGCGAACCTAAAACACAAATCAAAACCAAATCAGAATATAGCAAGGGATAACAAAACAAATCGAGAGCGATTTTCGCTCTGATACCATGTAAAATTGGTATGAATGATACAGAATCAACATAAACAGTAACACCAGAAATAATGACAAATCGTGACGTAAAACTTTTATTATTTAACCAACCCAGAAAACACCCAATCCACTCAAGATCTTACAAACTCTTAGATCTATAAGAACAATACAAACAATATATAATCAACTGATGATAATCAGTTGATTAGTCGGAAAGATACAACCAATACAAGATGATCCACAGGATCTATCAACAATACAGAAGAGCACTGATACAAAATCTGCTACAAATCTTCAACGAGAGTTCAGCAGATCAACAAACAAACTCAGAGAGAAAAGAGAAGTGGCTGATGCGAAGGAATGAACCATCTGGAACCCTAGCTACAACAACTCACCTTTTATATGATGTAACTTAGAAGTTACACTTTAGTCCAAAAGAATAAGCACTTATGATCGGACCCCCTGGAATGTTTCACATAGAACCCTCAACTCTTAACCTGTATACAAGACTGGAACAAATACTATTATAACAACCAAGCCCAGTTATAACAACCAAGGCCTACATCAGCCAACATCTCCAATGCAAGACTGGAACAAATACTGTTATAACAACCAAGGCCTACATCACCCCACATCTCCAATGCAACATATAAAGGCCTAAGTCCAACATATAATGTACATCCCAATAAATTAAACGAGAGTGAACATGTTAGAATGTATGAATTAAATAAGAATGACAAAATGTAACACATTACATTTTAACAAAGATGTTGGAGATTCAACCCAAATGCATTACTTTTCTTCCTGTACTTGAACATCAACTGGTTTAACCCATCATAACTACGCATCATAATGTATCTTATGTAATTTCTGTTATCTTAAGAGGTATACATACATATTAAAGTTAGTTGATGTTTTGACAGTTCAATATCTAAAATATATATACAAAGGAGTTTTAAAAGTAAACTAGTGTCTAATAAAAAAAATCTATTATATGTGAGAACAATATACATCATTAACTGTGTAATTTTGGGTTTTCTTAATGTATTATTGATTCTGAAACAAAGTATCGTAATTATTAAATTAGAGAGATCAACATAAGTTCTTACTATAATGTTATTACATATTGTTCAAATTTGGAGTTTGGGATTTCTCCTTGGTGAATGAAATATTCTCGTCTAGTTCAAGAACTATCAAAAGTTCATGTAAAAAATTCAACATTTTTTGTGGAATATACAAATCATATACTTAAACAAACATACAAATCAATGGTTTGATTAACATTATTGAGTTATGGTTTAATTTTGGGAAAATTGGTTTTTAATAAACCAACCTTTGTCCCGTATACGTAATTGGTATACAATAATCCTACCTATCAACATGTTGGTACTCAATGAACTTCCGTTAATTTTTTTTAACTGAAGTTAATTTTTAAGTTTTATTTATTACACAAAAAGTCTCTGTAGTTGTAATTTACTAGTTTTAACTATTTTATAAAACAAAAAAACCTCAAGGGACTGTAATTTACTAGTTTTAAAATAGTTAAAACTAGTAAATTACAACTACAAGGACTGTTTGTGTAATAAATAAAACTTAAAAACTAACTTCAGTTAAAAAAATTTTAACGGAAGTTCATTGAGTACCAATATGTTGATAGGTAGTATTATTGTATACCAATTACATAGGTAAGATTATTATTTACCAACGGGATAAATGTTGGTTTATTAAAAACCAATTTTCCTTAATTTTGTGATTTTCTTTATGTTCACATGATGTTGAGCTGCAACACATTGTTGAGCTAGATGCTGAGCTGGACACTAAGCTGGAAGCTGGAGTTGCGGATGAGGAAACATCTGGTCTTGCATTATTTAAGTGGGTCAAACACTTGCTACTGGACCAGAGATTTTATAACAAGAAGTGGGTTTGGCCTAAGGGCCGCCCTGGTTTGAAGGCCCTCCTATATAAGTCATCCAGATGACTCATCACACTTCATTTGTCTCTTTCGTTTCTCTCGCTAGTTCTGCGATTAAGGTTTTTGTATCACAGATTCTCATTGAATCTGTGATATTGTGATATCTAGTAGTTCTTGAGAGATTATCATTCTAATAATCTATTATCTATGTGAGTGTTAGATTAGTTGTGTTGATCGTTTATTGTTACAAAATACTTTGATTTGGGAATTAAGTCTTTAGGTTTGGGTATTATGTTATTATCGTTGATCTTTACTTGATATTATGTTATTTTGACATGGTATCGGAGCTCTTAGGGTATTTGCTTTCATCGATTGTTGTTCGATTTCTCATTCAGTAGTCACCGGAAAGTCAATTTTTGGCCGGAAGCTTACCAGAACAGCGCCTTTAAAGGCACAAGGCGGTATGGTTGCGCCTCGCCTGAAAATTGCGCCTAGGCGCACCAGGCGAGCGCTTTTGATAACTATGTTAGAAGCATTTTCAAATGGATATTTTTGTAATTTACTGTATCCTTTTAAAAAAACAGACATTTTCAAGATACAAAACTGCAAAAACACCAAGAAGAGCATAGTAAAGCTCATTACAAGCACTTTATGATTGTTAATCCTTTTCTAGTATCGCTTAATCTGCCATTCAACTGATTATGGCATTTACAGTGTCAAACAAAATGAATAATTAAGCTGGTACAAATGAGTCGGTATTTAATATCCTCTCGGCAAGTAATAAATCATCCGGAGTTGTAACCTACAAGACGTAACACTGGTTTATAGATGCATATCTCGTATTCATATAAAGTTATCGAATTTATAGTGTACCTTAATGTTAGTATATGATCCTTGAGTGATGTATACAGGATGTTTGAGGTGCTCAACAATGGACACGTCATCCGTCACTTCGAGGCCTTCTCTGTTGTGCACCCAAATAAAAAGTTATAAGTTATTGTTTCAAATGTTTATATGAAAATTGCAACACTAATCTAATTATCTGAACAGATACATTTTAGCTGGTTAAAATAACACTTTTGACCAGTTTTCATTTTAGCAAATTTGTGTAACCCGTTAAGAACGCCCTGCTTGCGGTATGCGCATATAATGCATATATGTGTGAGCCATCAGGGGGCAAAAGTGGAAGTGCACTAATTTTAACGTTATTTTACTAATTTCGTGAAAATAACGTTAAAAGCTGAGGACGGTTAATCATGCATCATGTGATGGCGTTGATAGCTGAAAGACAAAAGGGTACATGCACTAATCGGTCTTTGTCCCGATTTTTGGGTGTTATGTGCCTTATGTCCAAGGCTTGATGCAAAACTACTATCGAGCCGGGGGTCTCACTGGAAGCAACCTCTCTATTCATACAGGGTAGAGGTAAGGTTGTCTACATCTTACCCTCCTCAGACCCTATCTTTGCTTTGCTATTGATGGGATTTACTGAGTATGATGATGATGATGTGTAACCCGTTAAGAGACGAAAAACAATCGATCCATCTAATGAGCCAAATTTCCACCTTTATTTATTTGAAATAAAACGAACTGTACCTATTTACAAGCTCAAAACCTTTCTTCAGCAACTCAGGCTTGATGACCTGTAAACAAAAAAAAAACTTTCTTCAGCAACTCAGGCTTGCCTGTAAACAAAAACGTATGGGTATGTGTATACACCTGTGGAGTTTGCATTTCCCAAAGTGTCTTCCTGTCCAAAGTCTTCACCACAAATGATTCACTATTTCCCTGAACACAATTCGAGATAAATAAGACGACTAATACAAACGATTCAAGTAATAAGATAAAAAGAGATGTCTGGTAAGCAACTCTGTTGACAACAGAAAATGACCACACTTAAAAGATGTCTGAAAGTAAAGGTAAAAATAT